>ML777126.1:994218-1009270 GCA_009831015.1 Picea engelmannii
ATGTGTTGAAAAGGAGACCACGATGGCTGAAGAAAGGTGGTGGAAGGCACCTGGAATGGTGGCGTTAACTTCCACTGAACCAAATCATATTTGGTCTTCACTGGCGTGGAGAACCAAGAACTGCTCGCTGGCCCCGAAATGAATTACTCACCAGGATGGTAGGTGAAGAGGCTCCTCATGAGTTAATGAGGGATGGGGGTGAACCACCCATATGTGGAGGCCTCAGACCTGATCATCGCTAGGGAATTTGTGCCACACACAACCTCGTTGGGAAAGAAAAGGTAGGTAAAAGGTGTGGGGGGGGGGACACGAGGGAGAGATCGCAGGAGGAGATCAAAAGAACTCTGGAAAAAAATACAGAGTGAGTGATAGCAGAGAAGAAGGAGAGTAACCTTCGTTCTCAGTCATTGAAGAACAGAGACAGAGAGTCTCAAGCATCGTGGTCTAGCTCGTGGGTGGCTAGTGGTAAATCCATTAGAAGTCACTGAGCCTACGGTTGGGTGGAAATGAGCACCCCTCTCAGCCGTTGCATCGCCTAGTGTTTTATGATAAGTGTTTATATCTTGTGTCTTGCATTGAATATTTTGGAATATATGCTCATGGTTTGAACACTTATGAATTATTTCTGTGTAGAAATGTCTGCATGGTGTTGTGATCGGAAATGGTGGTTGCATGCTTATGTTAGAATGACCACATTCAGTTTATATATATGTGTGTGTGTGTGTGTGTGTGTTTATTTGAACGAAGTCAGCTTTCAAGTCTTCTCTCGGGAGATTTGTTCTCCTTAATTACAACTCATGCTGCCCTGGATAGATTCCCAACAGGGATACCCTTTTTGGGATTGTTCCCTTACATTCTAGAGCCAGGGTAAGTTCGCCAAAAGGACAACCGCCATGGTAAAATCTTGAATTTGCTTATTATCTATCACAGATGTTAACAACTCAGGGATTTGAGAAAACCTCTCAGTCTAGTCATAAAACTCGGTGGAAATCTGCCTAGGAACCCGATGAAGGACTTTAAGACTTAAGTTTGAAAACCCTACATGAGAGAGAGTGGGTCTCTTAGAGATCGATATTTCAGCATTTCGGTACCCGGTACACATAAGGGTAAGTTCCCTAGTACTCACTAGTCCCGAGATCCCGATTAGAGAAACCCCAAGATGAGCATAGCATGATTCGTTGTGATGTTTCAGAGGTTCGATATCCTTCCTCTTGCTAAATGAACGAATGAGATCCTTTTGGAGGATTTGAGGCTGGTTACGACCGTAAAAATTAATGAAGGAACACAGGCGATAATACCTCGACCCCTTTTTAACCTTCACAAGTAACGAAGAAATTAGGACTGTTGATCCCAAGACCCATGGTAGTACCTGGACCGTCCAGCTATAGAGTACACGTGGCGACCGGTAAGCGTTTCATCTTTTCAGCACCCAGGAGATCATAGGGTAAGAACTCTTGTCCTCACGACTCCCAGAATCATGACTTGGGAAATCTGGAAATAGATGCCTAGGTTAAGAGTTGGTACTTCGGAGTTTCAACTCCCGAAAGATCTAGGTGCGAGGCCTCCTATTTGCGCACATCGTGAAACTCCGATTCATGAAACCCTGAATTGTCCGAGTGTATGAAAAGCGGGTGTATCGGATTTTTGGCATTTGGGTAGTCGAGGAGTGTGAATCTTCAACCTCTTGTATAGCAAGGTTTCGATATACGAAACCCTTTCTCGTGGGATCCTGTATTGGCATAGTATGACTTGGTTCAGCATTTCGACGTTTCAATACCTGGAAGACCCAAGGGTAAGTTTCCCTTGTACTCGCAAGTACCAAGATCTTGACTTGCGACATCCCAAAAAGCTAGGGTGCAGAGAAGTTATCATACTTCATTATTTCGGCACCCGGGGTACCCAAGTGTGGGCCCCATGTATTCGCCAATTTTGAAATCCCGATAAGCGAAATCCAGATGGAGGAAACCCAAAAAATAGTGGAGCAGGTTTAGAGTTTTGATGACTCGTAGTTTTCGGCCTCCAGGAAACCTAGGAGTGAGACCTTTTGTTCTCACATGATGCGAAATCCCGAAAGGAAAAATGGCGAAATGGCTTAGCACGAATAATATTGGGTGTTTCGGTATTTCGGTACTCGAGATACCTATTGGCAATTTCTCTTGTACTCACCAGTCCCGAAAGCCCGAAGTGCGAAACCCTGAAATAATAACAGTGCGGACGAGATGTGGCGTTTTGGTGTTTAGGCACCCGTGATACCCAACGGTAAGTTCTCCTGTCATCGCATATCCCGAAAACCTGGTGTGTGAATTCCTGAAATAGGCTGAGCAATATATATATATATACATATATACATACATGTATGCAGGCTTCAGAGTTTAGGCTCTCAAGAAACCCAGGTGTGAGATCCCCCTGACATCGCATATCCCGAAATCCCGATATGTGAAACCTTGAAGGGTAGAACACCCAAAACTTGTTCCGGTTTGCTATTAACCTTGTTAAGAGGTTAGACCCATTTTGGGTTTCGACCCTTCGAAAGACAAGGTAGAAAGGGAAACATATGTATTGCGCAAGCTAACGAGCACCTCCCCGATAAGGACCGTGGTCATAGCCGCTGATCATATGAGTGCGGACAAGGGATATCAGGGTCTGTATCAGGCCCTGTAGAAATTTTGGGAAGTCTATTCCTCGGAGATCATAAGAAAAAGGCCCAAAAAATTTGCATTTCCATAGTGGGTATGTTACAAAGTGGTATCAGAGCATGGTTACAACACTTGGCCTGTTTGGGCTCATGAACGGGTTGCACAGAGACTCCATACAGAGTACTGTTAAAAGGAGTAACTCCTTATCTTGACCCCCTCAATTAAAAAGTTGAATTACAAAGCTGCAAGGCTGAAAATGAGAGGATGATGAAAGAACAAGAGAAACAAATGGAAATTAATGCAGTTTTACTGCAGATCTTATTCGACTTACAAAGATAAATGCAACATGAACCTGAGACACAGAAACATCGTTATATCAGTGCCCACATCGAGAGGATCACCTTGAAAAAGGTCCATCCCAGAGGTAAAGGACAAGCAGTGGACGATTCCTCTGGGAAGGAAGCTGGCGGTTTGGAGGGCTCTTCTAGCAACAGAATTAGTTCTTATTCCTGAAGAAGAAAGAAGAGGTAAAAGATTTCCAAGGGTCATAAATTTGAAGAATTCAGGAAGGAAAAACTGCCCTCCTTCGATGGTGAAATAAAGAAGGGAGAGGAAGCAGAGGCCTAGTTTCTTGAACTAAAGAAGTATTTCAAAGTCCATGACTTCTTAGAAAATTTGAAGGCCCAAGTGGCCACCTTCAACTTGAACGGAAAGGATTCCATCTGGTGGGAAGACCTTAAGAATGTGAAAGGGGTTCGCGAAGAGGACCTGTCTTGGGAGCAATTTGAGAAATTCTTCCGGAAGAAGTATTTCTCGAAAAAATATTTCGACGAGAAGACTAAAGAGTTTTATGAACTCAAGCTGGGACAACTCACCATAGGGAATATGTCAACCGATTCCTCGAGTTGCTGAGGTATGTACCCTACATCAAAACAGAAAAGGAAAAGGTGCAACGATTCATCAGTGGACTTCCTAAGGACTATCAGAACAAGATTGAATTTGACAAACCCAAGACCCTAGAAGATACTATCGGAAAGGAAAGATATTGTTATGAATAGCTTGGGCATCGAACAAAACCTCGCGAAGGTTGGAAATCGAAGAGTAGTTTGAGATTTCAGAGAAATGGGATTAAATCCCCAAGATTTAAGAACTATAAGAAGAACTCAAGGATGAGTTTCCCAGCCCAGAGTGTACACTAGCATAATTTTCCCTCCTTGAGTGGAAATAAAACTTCTGGATCTATGCCAGTGAAGATTGATAACCCAAAGAGAGAACCTTTGAAATGTTGGGGTTGCGGAGAAGAACATCTACTGAGAGACTGTCCACATCGACAACAGAATAGTCAGAGAATTTACAACATCCAGGAAGCTACCACCATCAATGATGTGGCTAGGAGTGTGCCACAAATTTATGCAACCTTGGATAATAACCAAGCTGACCACCAAGCTTCAGTGGTGGAAATAGAAGGTATGATCTCCAACCATCTAGTGTCTATTTTGATTGACCCTGATTCAAATTTGAGTTATATATCCCCTAATACTGTGGATAAGTGTAAACTATAGCCACATAAAAATACCAAGCTATGGTTGATACAGTTAGCCACTGGTACCAGAAGAAGGGTAGCATAGGTCATACCAACCTGCCAATTAATGTTGGGTGAATTCCCCACCCAAGCAACCCTTAACATATTACCCCTGGGATCGTATGATCCATTGATTGGCATGGACTGGCTAGCCACCCATAAAGCCAGATTGGACTGTTACCATAAAACCTTAGAATGTGTAAGTAAAGAAGGGGAAAGGATAACCCTTCAAGGGATCCAAAAACCTGTCTCGGTGAGACAAATATCAGCTCTGCAAATTAGAAAGTATTGCCGAAAAGGATGTCCCCTATATGCAGTACAGTTGTTGAAAACTATTGAAGATGACAAACCAAGCCTCGAAGACCACCCTACCCTGAGAGAATACATAGATGTGTTTTCAGAAGAGGTAACGGGTCTACCTCCAAGAAGAGACATAGACTTCTCAATAGAACTTGCACCGGGAGCGGTGCCGGTGTCTGGGACACCCTACCGGATGAGCACACCCGAGTTAGTTGAACTCAAATTGTAATTAAGAGAAATGATGGATAAAGGCTATATCCGACCTAGCGTGTCTCCATGGGGAGCACTAGTCCTATTTGTGAAAAAAAAGGACGGTACCCTTAGACGGTGTATAGATTATAGACAACTCAATAAGGTAACCATAAAGAACATGTACCCCTTCCCCAGGATCGATGACCTGTTCAATCAATTGGGGGGTGTGTCTATTTTCTCAAAGATTGACTTGAGGTCGGGATACCATCAAGTCCGAATGAAGGGTGAAGACATCCATAAAACTTCCTTCCGGATGAGGTATGGTCACTATGAGTTTGTGGTAGTGCCATTTGGGTTAACCAATGCCCCTGCCACTTTCATGTGCTTGATGAACAATGTACTCAGTACATTCCTAGACAAATTTGTTCTGGTTTTTATTGACGATATATTAATTTACTCCAAGAATAGAGAAGAGCATGAAGAGCATCTTAGGCTTGTGTTGCAAGTGCTAAGAGAACATCAACTCTATGCCAAATTCAACAAATGTGAATTCTTCCAGAAGCAAATACATTACTTAGGTCATGTTCTATCCGAAGAAGGAGTAGTAGTAGACCCCGACAAAATCAGGTCTATCATGGAATGGCCTACCCCAAAGGATGTTTCGGATATCAGATCCTTTATGGGATTAGAAGGATACTATAGGAGATTTATAAAAGGATTCTCCAAGATTGGTTGTCCAATCACTACCCTCCAGAAGAAGGGGACAAAGTTCATGTGGACACAGAAATGTGAAGAAAGATTTCAAACCCTAAAACATCTATTGACCAATGCACCCGTGTTAAAGATCACCGATCCTGAAGACAAATTCCTCGTGTGCATAGATGCCTGTAAGGAAGAGCTTAGAGGAGTCCTTATGCAAGGAGGAAGTGTGGTCTGCTATGAATCCCGAAAATTGAATGAGCATGAAGTCAACTATGTGACCCATGATCTAGAGCTAGCTGCCATAGTGCATGCCTTGAAAATGTGGAGGCATTACCTCCTGGGAAAAAAATTTGTACTTATGATAGATCACCGTGGATTGCAATATCTGTTTGACCAACCAAAGCTCAATGCTAGACAATCTAGGTGGATGGCCCTCCTTAGCGAGTTTGATTTCGAAATCAAACACATTAAAGGAAAATAAAATAGGGTGGCGGATGCCCTTAGAAGAAGCATGAAAACAATTCACCTAGCCGTGGTGAGCACCTGCGAGACAGATGTCACAGAAAGAGTCAGAAATGCACAAGAGACAGACACATTCTTCCAGATCGTGACCTCGTACCTACAACAAGAACCCATAGGGATAAAGTATGGAGGCCACCAGATGATGGAAGGAGGTTTGCTCACTTACCGAAGCAGATTGTATGTCCTAGATTTTGACGACTTGAAGAGGTTCATACTAGATGAACTACATAAAAGACCCTATTTTGGTCATCCAGGATACAAGAAAATGATCACAACCACTAGGAAATAATTCTATTGACCTGGATTGAAAAAAGACATAGCTAAGTACCTAGCCAAATGCATAGAATGCCAATAGGTAAAAGCAAAACACCGACACCCAGCAGGATTATTACAACCTCTACCAATCCCAAAATGGAAATGGGAAACCATTTTCATGGATTTCATCACCAGATTACCAACCTCGACCAAACAGAATGATGCCATCATGGTAGTGGTGGATAAATTGAGCAAGTCCACTCTCTTTATCCCCGTCAAGTCAACTTGCAAGGCAATAGACATCGCTCAGGTATTCATGAAGGAGATATTTATACTGCATGGTATGCCAAAAGACATCATGTCTAACGGAGACACGAAATTTACTTCCAACTTTTGGAAGTCACTGATGGTTGGTTTAGAGACCAAGTTGTTGTTTAGCACCGCCTATCACCCTCAAACCGATGGATAGACATAAAGAGTGAACCAAATACTATAAGAAATGTTAAGAATGCATGTAATGCATCAACCCAAGAAGTGGGAAGACTACCTGCCACTGGTGGAATTCGCTTACAACAACAACTACCAAGAATCCTTAAGGATGAGTCCGTTTGAAGTCCTTTATGGTAGACTGTGCAACACTCCTGTTATTTGGAGTAATCCCATAAACATAATTTCTTTTGGACCCGACATATTGAAATAAATGGAGCAACAAGTGACTCAGATAAAACAAAACCTGAAAGTCACTCAGAATCGACATAAAAGTTATGTCGACCAAAAGAGAACTCCAGGAGAGTTCAAGATGGGAGACCATGTATATCTTAGAGTTAGGCCTAGGAAGAGTTCTCTGAAAATGGGAGCTTGTGCCAAGTTGACACCTCGATATTGTGGACCCTTTGAAGTTCTAGATAGAGTGGGACATGTAGCCTATAGGCGAGCACTTCCTCCCATAGTAAAAGCACATAATGTTTTCCATGTTTCATTATTGAAGAAATATGTACATGATTCTAATCATATAATTGATTGGTCTATGATCCTGGTGGAACCGGAGGGAGAATTCCTACCAGAACCTCAATGCATACTGGACAAAAAGGAAACCCTGCTTTGAAACCGAACCATTGCATAGGTCAAGGTGCAGTGGAGACATTTTGGCCTAGATGAGGCTACATGGGAAATGGAGGATGCCATGAAACAAGCATATCTGATTTTGTTTACCTCTATAAATACATGTCATATTGATAGATAGAACATCAAGGATGATGTTCCTTTAAGGGGGAGGGAATTGTAACACCCTGTTTCCCCCAGTCTGTAAAAATAACTATACTGGCCAAGAACTATGGCAAACTCAAAGATGTGAATGTGTGNAATATATATATATATATATATATATATATATATATATATATATATATATATATATATATATATATAACTGCTGAGAGTGGGATGTGCTGAAAAAGAGACCACGATGGCTGAAGAAAGGTGGTGGAAGGCACCTGGAATGGTGGTGTTAAATTCCACCGAACCAAACCATATTTGGTCTTCACTGACCTGGAGAACCAAGAGCAACTCACTGGCCCTGAAATGAATTACTCACCAGGATGGTAGGTGAAGAGGCTGCTCATGAGCTAATGAGGGATGGGGGTGAACCGCCCAACCGTGGAGGCCTCAGAACTGACCACCGTGGGGGAATTCGTGCCACACGCAACCTCATCAGGAAAGAAAAGGCAGGTAAAAGGTGTGGGGGGGGGACGCGAGGGAGAGATCGCAGGAGGAGATTGGAAGAACTCTATAACAAAATACAGAGTGAGTGATAGCAGAGAAGGAGAGTAACCTTCGTTCTCGGTCACTGAAGAACAGAGACAGAGAGTCTCAAGCATCGTGGTCTAGCTCAGGGGTGGCTAGTGGTAAATCCATTCAGAGTCGCTAAGCCTACGGTTGGGTGGAAACAAGCACCCCTCTTAGCAGTTGCATCACCTGGTGTTTTCTGATAAGTGTTTATATCTTGTGTCTTGCATTGAATATTTTGGAATATATGCTCATGGTTTGAACACTTATGAATGATTTTTGTGTAGAAATGTTTTCATGGTGTTGTGATCAGAAATGGTGGTTGCATGCTTATGTTAGAACGACCACATTCAGTTTATATATAATGTGAACTAACATGTTTGTAATGTGTTATAACACATTACAAACATGTTAGTTCACATCTTGAAATCATCATGATTGAATATAAACCTCATAATATCCATTAAATGAATAATTATTATGAATATATATATATATATATATATATATACGAAGCCAGCTTTCAAGTCTGCTCTCAGGATATTTGTTCCCCTTAATTACCTCTCATGCTGCCCTGGATAGATTCCCCATAGGGATACCCTTTTTGGGATCATTCCCTTACATTCTAGAGATGGGGTAAGTTCCCTGAAAGGACTACCGCCATGGTAAAATGTTGAATTTGCTTATTATCTATCACATACGTTAACAACTTAGGGATTTGAGCAAACCTCTCAATCTGGTCATAAAACTCGGTGGAAATCTACCCAGGAACCCGATGAAGGACTTTAAGACTTAAGTTTGAAAACTCTGCACGAGAGAGAGTGGGTCTCTTAGAGCTCGGCATTTTGGTGTTTCGGTACCCGAGACACATAAGGGTAAGTTCCCTGGTACTCACCAGTCTTGAGATCCCGATTAGCGAAACCTCAAAATCAACATAGCATGATTCATTGTGATGTTTCAGAGGTTCGATACCCTTCCTCTTGCTAAATGCACGAATGAAATCCTTTTGGAGGATATGAGGCCAGTTACGACCGTAAAACTGAATGAAGGAACACAAGCAAGAATGCCTTGACCCCTTTTTAACCTTCAGAAGTAACAAAGAAATCGGGACCGTCGATCCCAAGACCCATGGTAGTACCTGGACCGTCCAGTTGTAGAGTACACATGGTGGTCGGTAAGCATTTCGACTTTTCGGCACCCGGGAGATCATAGGGTAAGAACCCTTGTCCTCATGACTCCCGAAATCCTGACTTGGGAAATCCCAAAATAGATGCATAGGTTAAGAGTTGGTACTTCAGAGTTTCAGCTTCCGGAAGATCTAGGTGCGAGGCCTCCCGTTTGCGTAGATCGTGAAACTCCGATTCGCGAAACCCCGAATTGGTCGAGTGTATGAAGAGAAGATGTATCAGCTTTTTGAAATTCGAGTAGTCGAGGAGTGTGAATCTTCAACCTCTTGTATAGCAAGGTTTCGATATATGAAACCCCGACTTGCGGTATTCCGAATTGACATAGTATGACTTGGTTCAGTATTTTGGCATTTCGGTACCCGGAAGACCCAAGGGTAAATTTCCCTTGTACTCACAAGTACAGAGATCCCGACTTGCGACATACCAAAAATCTAGGGTGTGGAGAAGTTATCATACTTCGGTATTTCGGCACCCGAGGTACCCAAGTGTGGGCCCCATGTATTCACCAATCTCGAAATCCCGATGGAGGAAACCCCAAAAATAGTGGAGCAGGTTTAGAGTTCTGATGACTCAGAGTTTTTGGCCTCCGGGAAACCTAGGAGCGAGACCTCTTGTTCTCACATGATGCGAAATCCCGAAAGGAGAAACGCCGAAATGGCTTAGCACGAATAATATTAGGTGTTTTGGTATTTCGGTACCCGAGATACTTATTGGCAATTTCTCTTGTACTCGCCAGTCCCGAAAGCCCGAAGTGTGAAACCCCAAAATGATAATAGTGCGGACGAGATGTGGTGTTTAGGTGTTTCGACACCCGAAATACCCAACGATAAGTTCTCCTGTCGTCACATATCCCAAAAACCCAGTGTTCAAATTCCTGAAATAGGCTGAGCAATATATATATATATACACATATACATACATGTATGCAGGCTTCAGAGTTCGGCTCCCGGGAAACCCAGGTGCGAGATCCCCTTGACATCGCATATCCCGAAAACCTGATATGCAAAACCCTGAAGGGTAGAACACCCAAAACTTGTTCCGGCTTGCTGTTAACCTTGTTAAGCAGTTAGACCCATTTCGGGTTTTGGCCCTTCGAAAAACAAGAGAGAAAGGGAAACATATGTATCGCGATTTCCCGAATTGCGAAATCTAACGAACACCTCCCCGATAAGGCCCGTGGTCATAGCCGCTGATCATATGAGTACGGTCAAGGGATAGTAGGGTCTGTATCAGGCCCCGTAGGGATTTGGGGAAGTCTGTTCCTCAGAGATCAGAAGAAAAAGGCCAAAAAAAGTTGTATTTCCATAGTGGGTATGTTACACATTCATCTTGCAAAGAAATCAACCTTCCATTTGAAGACTAAGAATATGAAATCGAGGTACCACTTCATACGATCCGCCTTGGAAGAAGGACATTTGAAGTTGGAAAAGATACACACTAGCCAGAATCCTACAGACATGTTAACAAAAGGAGTAACCAGGGAGAAACTAAGCTCCTGCTTAGTTTAAGTTGGTCTTCAAGAATGAAGATGAATATGAGAAATTTGCCAGGTCCAAGAAGGTTCAGAGTCCAGCATATACAACAACGGTGGAGTTGTTGAGATCAATCTCCAAGTGGGGGATTGTTGGTTGTGGAGCTTGATTATCTTCCTGATTCAGAGGTCTTTTACTTTCAGTCATGTTTATACCTCATGAAGTATTTACATCCCAGAAGTATGTACACTCTTCCACGTGAGGGAGTGTAGAGGAGTGGTACCCCCTCTGCAGGGTCCGGGGGGCCTATCCTCCTGAAGGAAAAATTTCCTTGTAAATGTATATTGTAATTTCATTGTAAATCTGGACCATTCATTATAAGTTCGCAGATCTAACGATAGAGATTATGTTAGGGTTTTTTTCCCTAGAAGGCAACCCTCTTTTATGAGGGAAATGTATTGCAGCTATGGTTGATGGTGAATATTGTATTCTGAGATAGGAGACTGTGAGAGAAAGAAGAGGAAGTTACAATGGGTTTTGGTGTAGGTTGTATCCCTTCATTTGATGGATAATAATAAAGGAAGGACCTAGCAATTTCTCTGGTGGACATAGCCCACACTGGGTGAACCACATAAATCTGTGTCTCTCTTGTATTGTGTATCTTCTGTGTTTTGTTTCCACATTTGTTTTATTTTATTGCTCCATGGTCTTGTTTGTCTAACAATCAACATCCATTCATATAGTCCATCCCTACTCTTGAAGGCAATTTTCCATTCATCCCCTTCGCGAATCTGTGAATCTGAATCTGGTGGTATCCACTTCACAAATCAATCTTACTAAAATATTTATCTCTGTCTAGCACATACATAATGTCGTCCAACCGAGGTATAGGAAACCTATATTTGATGGTAATTTTATTGGTTGCTTTGCTATCTGTGCACATCCTCCATGTATTATCCATTTTTGGACTCAACAATGCCGATACAACACATTGACTCATGATTTCTCTTACCAAACCTTTCTTTATGAGTTCCATCACTTGTCGGTTGAGCTCTACATGTTGTGTAGGACTCATCCTATAGGCTTCCTGATTAGGTAAAGATGATCCCGGTATAAGATCAATGTGATGTTGAATATCCTTCTTTGGTGGAATACCATCAGGTAGTTCATTAGGCATAACCTCAACATCTTCATCTAGTAACTTGGCCACTTTAGTAGGATTTGGTATGTATTCCATTACTCCTTTTTTAAGAATTAACGCATAACAGAATCCCATTGCCTTTGTTTCCTTAACAAACTCTCTTTCTGACACCATATTCTCATTTCCCCCCTCATCCTTAAGGGGAAATAAGATGACTTTCAATCCATCCTTCCAAAAGGTGTAGGTATTCTTTCCTCCATCATGCATGACTTTTCTGTAAAATTGCCAAGGCCTCCCCAATAACAGATGGCATGCATCCATCGGAATGACATCACACCATACTTCATCTTTATAAGTCTTACCAATGGAAAACTTGATCAAACATCTTTTATTAATGGTGACTTCATTCCCCTTTTTGAACCATGCAATTCGGTAAGGATGGGGATGTGTTTCACAACGTAATTTCAACTTATCTACCATCTCTTTGGAAACCATATTCTCACAATTTCCATTATCAATAATAACTTGACATACCTTTCCCCCATAAGTTCATCTGGTTCAAAAAATATTTCTTCGAAGCCAAGAATATTCATTTTCGCTACCTTGCCTTTCCTCTTTTTCGAGAATCACCATTGATCTCTGTATCATGAGACTCTCCTCCATTTCAGGTGGGACTTCATATTCAACTCCTTCTTCTTCATTCTCAGCTTGAACCAAGTTCAAACTAGGTTGTTGTCCTTGCTTCAACTCTTGCATGTTATAACTTGGGCATTCAAATGCTGGATGACCCTCTACACCACAACTGAAACACACATATAGTCCTTCTCTATCACCACCGTAACCTCTACCCCTCTGAAATCCTCTTCCTCATGGATGATTCAGGTTTCGTTGTCGAGTATCTTCTACTTTCTCAGATCCTTGGGATGATTCATCTTTGCCATAGTTAAAACCACCCCGTGAGACAGACGATGTACCCCTCCTTGCTCCTCTATTACTTTGAGAAAATTGTTGGCTTAGATTTTCCTTGACCTTTAAGGCTAATTGATATGCCTCTTCCACACTATGAACTCTATGCATGCTTAGTTCACCTTGAATGGAAAATTTTAAACAATTCACATCCCTTGTAGCCAATTTATCATTAGTTTCCAGGTGATCCACATGAATGGACAACTGATAAAACTTGTTTGTGAGTTCCTCTATGGAGGATAGGTTCTGCTTCAAGTTCTGAAATCTACAAAAAAGGTTCGGGGCATAATCTAGAGACAAAAGTTTCTCGCAATTTTTTTTCCATCTTACTCCGGGTCTTAATTTTGTCTTTTCCCTTTCTTACTCTGCCTTTTTGCACATGATCCCATGAGATCATGGAGTGACCCTACATCTTGGTGCATGCAAATCTCACCTTCTTTTCCTCTGACATAGGCTGCCATTCAAAAAATTTATCCATGACATTCAACCAATCTATTAACTTCTCTGGTTTAATATTCCCTATATATTCTAAAAGTTCCATCTTGATCCTATCATTTCTCCCTTATAGAGCCCTGCACATCCTCTCTTCAAAATACACATGCTCTAATTCTTCTTCTTTATGTTCTATATGTTGATCTACATTTCCTTGGCCTGTCTCCTCACCAGACACTTCTTTTTGTATTATTCTCTAACTAGCCAACATGCTCATAATATTTTCTACTTGCCTTTGGAGGTTTTTCATATCTCTGGGCATCTGAGCAAGACCTACTCTACCTCTTCCTCTCCCAACCATCTTTCCTCTCTGATACCAAATGATATAGCCAAAGCCCGAGATTCATTCACAGGATCAAACAAACCATAAAAACACAGGGGAATGTAAAAATAACTATCTTTTATTCCTTCTCCATCCTAACTATTACAATCGAAGTTCAACCCCTTATAACTACTATCTGAGATTTTCGAAAACAACTAATTTTAGAAAAAATAATTGTTTTTTGGAAAAACAACTAAATTTAGAAAATTCTTGCACGACTCTAAAACTGACCACTAACTAAGAGCTAACTAGGGTGACACTATTTTTCAACTCGTTCTGCTTATTAAGCTCATAAACTAAGAGATAACTGATAATTGAAAAATTAAAAATTCTTGTAAAAACCCTAAAACCCCAATTTGAAGAAATTGGGGTTTTACATTTTCTTAAACATGTTGATTTGTTAAACATCAATAAAAATTTGGCCCTAAAAATTTCTTAAACATGTTGATTTGTTAGCATCAATAAAAATTAATTATGATAAAATTTTACATTGATAATATTATTATTATTTTTGCAATTTTTAGTAAAAATGGTTATTAATAATATTTGGGATTTTTATTAAGAATGAGTTAAGATGATAGAATAACTTATATATTCAATATATATCATTTCAAATTAAATATCCAACTAATAATTAGTTTGAAATGCTATATATTGAAATAGTTATAATTTATCCTGTATATATATTTTATAGTTGGAGAATATTTATTATTTATTATGGTTATTTTTTAATATTTATTATAATAATTTGTATTTATAATAAAAGAGTTCCTCTTTTCTTAGAGATTGTAAAAATCTCTACTAATAGGGTTAACCATATGAAGATGGAAGCTTGTCTCAAAAACTTATGTGCATTGTTGATATATGAGATTTTTAACATATCAACATACTAAAATATTTTAATTGTATTGATTTAATATATAAGATGATTATTAATGTGGGTAGATTCTTAAAACATATTGATTTATTAACATTAATGAAAATAAATTATAATAAAATTTTACATTGATCATATTATTATTATTATTATTATTTTTACAATGTTTAATAAAAATAGTTACTAATAATATATATGTGATGTTTTATAAATAATATTAATATTTATACTATTATTTTTAATTAAATATTTATATTTTAGAAATTATACATATATATACATATTTTATTCTAAGTAAATACACATTTTTAAAAAAGAAACACACTTAAAAAAACAATTAATTAGAATCACAAATCAAATCAACACAACAAACACAAGCATTACAATCTTATGTCCAATTTCAAATCAATATCCAAATCAAAACAACAAACACAAACATTCCAGATTCATATACAAATGCAAATCAATATATGTAACCAAACATTGACAAAATCATTCATACACATACACATACAATTTCAAATAAGCAAACATACAATATACAAATACAAATACAATGGAATATAAAGCTTAAGCAAACCTACATTAAATATACACATTCAAACTTACACAATTACAAAT
>ML777126.1:1010269-1031161 GCA_009831015.1 Picea engelmannii
TCAATGCAACAAACACAAACATTGCAAATTCATGTACAACTTCAAATTAATATACATAAGCAAACATTGACAAAACCATTCAATCACACATACACATACACATACAATTTTAAATAAAAAAACATACAATATACAAATACAAATACAATGGAATATAAAGCTTAAGCAAACCTACATTAAATATACACATTCAAACTTACATAATTACAAATCAACAAAAAAAACACAAGCATTACAATCTCATGTACAATTTCAAATCATTTTACAAATCAATGCAACAAGCACAAACATTACAAATTCATGTACAACTTCAAATTAATATACATAAGTAAACATTGACAAAACCATTCAATCACACATACACATACATATACGATGGAATGTAAAACTTAAGCAAACCTACATTAAATATATACATTCAAACTTACACAATTACAAATCAACAAAACAAACACAAGCATTATGATTTCATGTACAGCTTCAAATCAATGCAACAAACACAAACATTACACATTCATGTACAACTTCAAAATAATATACATAAGCAAACATTGACAAAACCATTCAATCACACATACACATACACTTTTAAATAAACAAACATACAATATACAAATACAATGAAATATAAAGCTTCAAAAAACCTACATTAAATATACACATTCAAACTTACACAATCACAAATCAACAAAACAAACACAAGCATTACAATCTCATGTACAATTTCAAATCAATTTATAAATCAATGCAACAAACACAAACATCACAAATTTATGTACAACTTCAAATTAATACAAAAGCAAACATTGACAAAACCATTCATACACAATTTCAAATAAACAAACATACAATATACAAAATCCAAATACATAAGCAAACATTGACAAAGCCATTCATACACACACAATTTCAAATAAACAAACATAGAACATACAAAATCCAAATACAATGGAATATAAAGCTCAAACAAACTTACATTAAATATACACATTCAAACTCACATAATTGCAAATAAAAAAAACAAACACAAGCATTACAATTTCATGTACAATTTCAAATCAATGTACAAATCAACACAACAAACACAAACATTACAAATTCATGTACAACTTCAAATCAATATACATAATCAAACATTGACAAAACCATTTATACATACACAATTTCAAATAAACAAATATACAATATATAAATTCAAATACAATGGAATATAAAGCTTAAGCAAACTTAAGTAAACCTACGTTAGATATATAGATTCAAATTTACACAATAAAATTCATCACAATTACAAATCAACACAACAAATACACATTACAATGTCATGTGCAATTTCAAATCACATACAAATATACACAAACAAACATTGATTAAACCACTCTCACATATATATGTATTTTCAAATAAACAAACATACAAAATACAAATTCAAATAAGAAAATACAAAATATACAATTTCAAGTCAAAATATATAAACAAACAAATATTGTTAAAACTACTCACACATATACATATGAAACTTCAAATAAGTAAACACACAATATACAAATTCATTTAAATATGCACTCCTTATACAATTTCAAATAAGTAAACACATTATACAATTTCAAGTCAAAATATAAACATTATCAACATCACACACATACATGGCTTGCTTATTAGAGAGTTATTTAATGTTTTTAGTGTATTATGTAAATTGTATAATTTGTATGAGTAAAAGCTTACTAGAAAATTGAAATGTAGGATTGCATAAGTTTAAATGTAGTTGTGATAAGTATCATTGTATGAGTGGAGTGAAGACTGAAGTGTAGAATTACATGCTTTAAATGGGAATGCTACAAAATTGATGTGTCTAGAAAATGAAAGTGTGCTGTGACGTATATGAGCTTAAGGAAAAAAAATAATAATCACATAAATAAGAAAAGCTACACTACTCTAAGAAGAATGGGGCCCCATTCTCCTTGGAGCACTTGAAAGGGGTTTAACACCTTCCATAAAAAAAAACTTTATTAATAATTGTATGTGCTTAACTCTCTCATAATATTCAAAACAAAAAAGGAAAGATTAAACATATAATTACATCTCATGTTTATTTTGAACAAAACCACAATTAAGAGCCATTCCCGTATGTAGGATTGCATAAGTTTAAATGTAGTTGTGATAAGTATCATTGTATGAGTGGGGTGAAGACTGAAGTGTAGAATTACATGCTTTAAATGGGAATGCTACAAAATTGATGTGTCTAGAAAATGAAAGTGTGCTGTGACGTATATGAGCTTAAGGAAAAAAAAAAATAATCACATAAATAAGAAAAGCTACACTACTCTAAGAAGAATGGGGCCCCATTCTCCTTGGAGCACTTGAAAGGGGTTTAACCCCTTCCATAAAAAAAAACTTTATTAATAATTGTATGTGCTTAACTCTCTCATAATATTCAAAACAAAAAAAGGAAGATTAAACATATAATTACATCTCATGTTTATTTTGAACAAAACCACAATTAAGAGCCATTCCCGTAAGCAAACCTGCAATACAACATACAAATATAAGGAAAAAAACACATTAGAAAAATGCATTATTTTAATAAAATATAATGAAAGTTTTTTATTTCTCTTTTCATAAAAAAAAATAATAAATATAATTATCATTTTTATTGTATTTCTATTTATATTTTAACAGTAAAAATACATCTTCTTTAATCTAAATTTTCAAAAAATACTATTAAAATATTTATTATAATTATATATCATAATTCTAATGAATTTGTTTTTTATAAAAGTAAAATTAAAAAAAACCATTATATAATATCACATAATTTAAAAGTTATAAATATAAAATATATTTTTAAAAAATTTTATAATATTTTTTTTTATGAATATTTAAATTTGAATTTTAATTGGAGGAAGTATAAAAATTGAAGCTAAAATTTAATATGTGAAAATTGAGGCTGAAATTCAATATGTAAATCACTATAGTCTGGTAAGAAACAAAATTTGGTTTAAAAATTCAATATCTAAATCAGTTTAGTCTGATAAGAAACAAAAAGCAATGAACATGTCAGCAGGAAAGATGACTCAGCAGGAATAATGACCAAAATATGATTGAATGTTGGTTTTGTTTCTAAATTAATAAAGTATTGAAAATTGATTTAAAAATGTTGGTTTTATTTCTAAATATCCGGACTGAAAATTAATTTAAAAATTTAATATATAAATAAATATTTTAGTAAGTAACGAAATTTAATTTAATAAACATGTCAATTTAATTCTCTCTTGAATGAAGCGGGTTTCACATGATGAGGCCGGTTTCATTGATGGATTTGAACCCATAAATTATATAGATGGTTTTGAACTAATAAATTCAATTCCGGGATAAAGTTTCCATCCGCACACAGATCGATAATTCCGTATAGTGGAGCATGTGATTTCATTGATCCAGCTCACGTACGAGATAGTCATCGATACGAGAATCGAGATCGACTGGGTTGGCATATGTAAAACCACCTTGACTTGGCATAAATGGAAATCCCAAGGAGGGTACGATCACGATGGAAAATCTTTGTTGAATTGATGGGTTTGAGAGGTTTCAGAATCTAACAGACAAAAGACATGGTTCTGGTTCAGGTTCAGCTAATTAAAAAAAGTCAAATTATATGAAAGGAGGCAGGTTTCAAACGATGAAGCTGGTTTCAATGATGGATTTGAACCAATCAATATGGGTTTGAATCAATAAGTATATGGATAGATATAGATGGATTTGAACTAATAAATTCCGATGAGTATATGGGTTTATGAATATGAACTAATAAATTTTAATGAGTATATGGTTTTAATAAGCAGACAAAGACATTAGGTTCAGGTTCAACTAAATAAGTAGAAAAAGACATTAGGTTCAGGTTCAGCTAATGAAAGAGAGTCAAATTATTAAAATTATTATGTATAAATAAATAAATACTAAATTATATATAAATTTTAAAACTATTATGTATAAATTAATGAGTACTGAATTATATATAAATTTTAAAATAAATATATAAAATTAATTGTTATATATAATTGAGAATGTAAACATGGCATAATACACTGCAGAATAAATACATAAACAGGGTTATGAAAAGTCATGCAGTTAATGATACTATTATGCATAAACAAATAGATATGATGCTATTATGTATAAACAAATAGATACTGAACTATATATAGATTTTAAAATGAATATACAAAATTAATTGTTATACATAACTGAGAATAAACTGCATAAACAGAACATAATACAACACAGAATAAACCCATAAACAAAGCTATGAAAAGTCACGCAACTAGTGATGCTAGTTATGCATTAGGGTTAAAAAGGTTAAGCTAGAACCAAAACCATGCATCCACAGGCTGATTAAAGAAAGTTATGGAAATGGTGGTGCATGAGAAGGACAAAGGAAGAGCATCAGGTTTAGGTTTAAAGTAATGAAAAGAAAAATTCTAATAAAAATAAAATGGTTGACAGGTTTAGGTTTAAAGTAATGAGAAGGAGAGAGGCAGAGTCATATATATACCTGGAGTTGGAATTTGTAGTAGCAATTTCATTTCTTCAACGAAGTAGGCTTTAAGCAGCTGCAACATCAACAACCACTTTCTTTTCTTTATGCATTTCTGGTGTATTGCTGAAGAATTTCTAATGAAAAAAAAACAACTTAATGAAATGAAATTGCTTCTCGCAGCAGCAGAGCAGAGAAGAAATACTGGAATTAAAAAGAACCAGATTCATACCATTACTAATTATGAAGAGAGATCATTGATGATCGGATGGGAAGACTTCTCTCTATCTCTGCTTGCGATCCTCGTAGGTGAACAAAGGCTGCGAGCCATTTGGTGATGAAGATGATATAGATGACTGCGAGCCATTTGGTGAACAAGGCCGACGGGCATTAATGCTCTTTCTCCATCCATCTCTGCAATAATTTGTTTCTGCTTACCTGAAGATGATATAGCTTTTGGGTTCTGCAGATTAAATTCTTCTCCAGAACTCCACATTCTTGTCCTGTAAGCGGAGGACGCTCAGGCGGCTCCAACGCCACATTCGACACCCTCGACAAATCTAGTGAGGACGAGAACGAGCCAGCCCTTTTCATGAAGATGTTTGCTCAATCCAATCCAATCCAATCCAATCCTCCTCTATCACACACAGACATGACCGACTCAGACTTGACCAAACACAGACCATTCGACTCAGACCACTCGACTCATGACCGAATCAGACGACTCAGACCACACACAAACTCCAAACACACCAAACACACAGGCATACCAGTCCAGACCATACATAGAGGAGGAGGAAAATGTAGAAACAGGGTTACGATTTGATATATATACCTATTCAACTATCTCCTTCAACGGCTATATAGAACCATCCGTCTATTAGAGTTGATGCGTTTTTAGTTTCAATTCTTGTTTTTTTTAAGTTTCCATTGATGCTTTTTTTTCAGTTTCAATTCTTGATTTTTCGATGCTTTTTTAGTTTCAATTCTTGTTTTTTCATATTTCCATTGATGCTTTTTGGTCCGTTAGGTCCGTTTTCTATACACGCGTTTTAATTTATTCATGCTTTTTCCATGGAAATCCCAAACGCATATTTTGCCAAAATAAGAGGGTTCAATTCATGTTTTTTCATGTTCTTATTTATTCTTTTTTGTTAATTATATTTTATAATGCAACGTTGAAGTAAGGTGTGTTGAGGCTCAAGAGTTCAATAGAGAGGCTGGTTAAAATTCTATTTTAATTTATATAATAGTTATAAGAAATCTATCTAATACTAATTTAGATAAGTTTGCTTTTCATTTTAAAGTGAAGTATTATGAATATAAAACAAATTTATTGTATATTGCAAAATGATTTATTGTATATATGGTTGATAATTTATTGTATATATGGTTGTTGAGATTATTTTTGGCTTCTTGAGCATTCTCTTTTGTATGGAAACATAATCATTATTGGTTGATGAGAGTCCCATTCCCATTTTAAGAGTTTAGGTATGATATCAAATTCACTTTGATGATTGGCATACATAAAAGTTTTATATGAAGTATAGATGCATAGCTTGATATATAGTGGAAGACACAATCTCACATGTATTTGTTTTTGAATGTTAGTATTTGTCAATTATTGAGAAAAAAATCATGTATGTGAAGGTAAATAAATCATAGTATTAACAAAAATGTTAAGCAAGTAAAGAGTAGGATGATCACAACATCAAAGCCTTATAGTATAGTTGGTGATTGGTGATTTTTTTGAAGTTATTCAGGAAAAAAATGTAAGAGAAATCTAAAGTTAGAGCTGCTTTGTGAAGGTGCTCTAGGGGAAATTGAGTCATGCTTATGAAGACAAATAAATTAGAGTATTAACAAAGAGATTGAGAAAGTAAAGAGTAGGAGGTTCACAACAAGAAAGGCCTATTGTGGTTCAATAGTTGGTGATATTTTAAAAGTAATTTAGAAAAAAGAAAAAAGAGAAAACTCAACTCTTAATCATGAAGCTTCTCTAGGGGAAATTAAAGAAATAATAAAGTTGACGAAATATTACAAGAAGACTAAGAAAAAAAAAGGCATAGACTTTGTTAAAGGCTTAGCAAATGCAAACTAAGGGTAGAATTTGAAAGGCCTAATGCCCATAGCCCCCAAGCTTGGCTGCATAGGTAGCAAATAATGAAGAGGCAATTCTAGTTTCTATTTTTAGTAGATCTTTCCAGAAGTTGTGGAAAAATAAATTTTATTATAAAAATGATTATTATTTAAAAGATGTGATTCTCTATTAGACCATTTCTTTTTAAAATGTTTTTTTTTTTTTTTTTAACTTCAAAATTTTTATGCTAAATTCAAAATTTATAGGCAATGGGAGTTGTCTTAACACTAGTAATAATTGACATATTTCCCTCACTTCTGCTTAGATCTAATCACAACTACATATTTATCCTGTTACAAATTCTTAAGAGCAACGAACGCCCATGCAATAAATGTACTTGTAATAGAAGTTGAAGGAAGTTAGTGATGATATAGCGATGCAGGAGCATCACCAATGTCAAGCATTGCCAACATCAAGCGAGCGTGGGCAACGCCAACGCATTTTGGCATGTGATAAAATTGTTTGAATGTTTTTGAAGTGGATGCACCAAATGTAAATGTAATAGTTAAAGAGAGGCGTACTTCTTGATTTTTAAACAGACCTTGAGCATCTCGCTCTCATCTATATTAGGTGAAAGCATTTAAATTAATGAATGTAAGTAGGTAGAATTGAACTCCTAGATTAGATAGTTTTAGGAGCGAAGAGGGAAACGAGATTTAGACACGCTCCCTTGTATTATTGTAACAATAAGCAACATTATGAGAAGAGAGCATAGGAGAGAAGAAGTAGAGAGTTGTAGTTGAAAACACCCATGTACATAGATTTGAATTAATAGAAAGAGCTTCGATTCAAATTCATGGTGTCGTATTTGTTCTCTGTGTATGCATGTTGAATGTTATGCTCATGGATGTTTACTTTCTGTATACATTTGCTTTATATGCTATGTATATGATTTCATGCTTTGTGTTTGAAGTTAGAGAGAGAGAGTAAGGAATGAGTTTCAATTGTTTCTTTGCCTGAGTGAGTAAAATTCCTGCAAGGTGTGCAGTGAAGTTTATTCGCAAGGAGTGTGTTGATAGAGGTCAGAGTTCGTCTCTGCAAGCTCAGAAGAGATAACACGTTTCTCATTCTCGCAGAAGTGCAAGTTGGGCACAGGAGTCGTGCAAGGTGTGCACAGGCTGAGTAAAGTCTTAGAGTTTGTGAACCTGAGAAATTGTTGAAGGACTACTGCTACAGAGAGTGCGCAAAGTCGAATGACTTCAATTATTTGAAGTAATTGATGGATTCACCACAAGGAATGCGTGCGGGAGTCTTCTTTAAGACTTAGAGTTGGAGAAAGTTCAGGAGGGATAGGATCTTCCCAGTTGTCAAAGAAAAGCACAGAAGGTTGGTGCCTTGAAGAGTTGTGAGGAGGCACAGTGACGTTGTTGCAGGAAGGAGAAATTTCGTGTAAGAACACTGTGTTCATTTCGCCGAAATCGTCAAGGGAGCTTTAGATGGTCGGAGTTCTCCGTGGAGAATTCAGGAGGTCTCGAAAGCGTCATATACCACAGAGGGGCAAGAAGGTTATGGTGCGTGTTTTCTAAGTGTAAATCTCGGGAGAATAGACCCATAGGATCTGGGCCAACAGAGCCATTAGATCACTCACATATTTCACATATCAGGGTTTTGCGAGGTGAAGGGTCGAAACCTTTGTAGCGAGACTCATGAAAGCGCGAAAGGCAAAGTCTCAAGATAGCAAAGGAATCTGAGCCGTTCGTCGAAAGGACACGTGTCACGATATTACCCGTATCAGGGACTCAGACATCAGACATCCAAGGGATAAGTTTTCATCTTCGCGAGTGGCGAAGCTGCAAAGTGGATCAGGGCCGTCCATTGGAAGGAGGACAGGTGGCAAAGATCTAGAGATCTCACATACTCAGAGGTTTGTAGGGTGAAAGCCCAAGGATTGAGTGCTCGAAGTCGCGAAGTAATCTAAGCCAGCCATCGGAGGAGGACAGGTGTTAGAGATCAGAGGATCTCACGAACTCGGAGGTTCGCTAGGTGAGAGTCCAAAATTTGGGTGCTTGAAGCAACGAGAAGCGAAGCCGCGAAGTGTCGAGGTTGCACCTAAGATACACGTGGAAGAAATACACAGTGGGCTTGGGAATTAAACCATCAGACACAGGTCACCTACACAGAGGAGTCAACATCCTGTTGACCTCTTGCGTCTCGAGTACTCAGGAGAAAGGGGAATGAAGGTTCGAGCCTTTGGCTCGTGAAGTCGCGAGGAGCGAGAAAGAGAGGAGAAAGGTCAAATCTCACCTCTCGGGGGTTCGGGAAAGAAAGGTGCCAAGGCTTGAGAGTTGAACTCGCGAAGGCACAAGAGGCAAAAAGTGCTAGCGCTTGGCCTAGCTGATGGTCGCGCAAGGAGGAAACTGATGGAAGAAAGAGCTATCCCCATTTCACGATCTCGGGTATCACAAGATTTGAGGGGAAGAGTTGAGAGCCATGACCCATGAACTCGCGAGATTGCGAGATGCGAGAAAGGACTAGTGGGTTGATAAATTGTAGATTCCAATGAGGAGTCGAGAGAGCAGATCCATCTCGGAGGGGTTAAAGTACGATCCTGTGAGCGGATATCAGTCCCGAGGGGTTGATAGGGTCTGCATCAAGTGGTATCAGAGCACAAAAAGATTTCTTTTATTTTTGTAGCAGGGAAAAGGAAGATTCACCATGCCGCCGAGAATAAGAGACATGCAAACGCTCGATCCACCAGAGGAGAGGGAAGTGCCAAGAAGAAGGGGTAGGCAGATGCCTAATCCAGCGATAGAAAGAGAGATGCGTGACCTACGTGCCAGACTTGAGGACATGGAGACAACACAGAGGCATACAACTGGTGTTGGGGATCTTAGTGATTCTGAAAGTGAAGATGAAGCTAAACATGAAGGAGAATAAGTCAGAGTAGAAGATGAAGCAAATCAACACCTACTTAGGGCTGTTGCAAGAATGGGTGCTAAGGAAAAAATGGACATTCCAGTATATGAAGGAAATCTGGATGCCGATGACTTCTAGACTGGATTAGAGCTCTGGACACATATTTTGACTATGAAGATGTCGAGGAAGATAAAAAGGTCAAACATGCTGTCACAAGACTTAAAGGACATGCAACATTATGGTGGGATGAGCTACAAGCTGACGGAGACTACAAAGGCAAGCAAAAGATCAAGAGTTGGGATAGGCTGATTGTAAAGATGAAGGCGAAATTCATTCCTAGGGACTACCAAATTACTCTGTTTCGAAGAATGCAGAATTTGAGACAGAAACTGATGATAGTAAAGGAGTACACTAAAGAATTCTACAGGTTGAACATCAGAGCAGGTCATTGCGAAAGTGATGATGAAAAAGTTTCCAGGTACATGAATGGTCTGAGATACGACACTCAGGATGAGATGACCATGATGACCATTCAAATGGTGGAATATGCTTATCAGATGGCTCTAAAGGATGAAGAGAAGATGAGCCAAAAACAAGGTCAAAGAGGCCGAGGCAGAAGTCATCCCAAAGGCAAATCAGTTTCCTAGGATAGAAATTAGAAACCTAAGGAAGACTGGAAGAAACCTCAAACTCAAACTGAGAGAGGTGGAAGTTCACAGAGAGGGAAGCATACCGAACAGAGAGGTCAGTATGCTAATGCAAACATTTTTCCTTATACCAGAGGTAGAGGAAGAGGAAGAGGTGGAGTGGTAAAATGCTTCACATGTGGAAAATTCGGACACAAATCTTATGAATGTCTAGACAAAAAGAATGAAGGTGGTGAAACTCACATCACCGAAGCATAGAGGTGGAATGTTGAGGTAGAGGATGATGAAGGCGGAAGATCACTAATGATGCGAAAAGTTATCTGAATGCCAGAGAAGGAGATGGAGAATCAAGTACAAAGGAACAGTCTTTTTCGGACTGCTTGCAAAACTGAGGACAGGGTATGAAAAGTCATTGTGGACAATGGTAGCACAAGCAATCTCGTTTTTGCAAAGATGGTAGAGAAGCTAGAGCTGGAGACTATTGAACATCCGAGCCCATACAGAGTTTCATGGCTACAAAAAGGACATCAGGTAAATGTCACTAAACAATGTTTAGTTGAGTTTAAAATAGGAGGTTATAAAGATGAAATACTCTGTGATGTTATTCCCATAGATGTTTGTCATCTATTGCTGGGTAGACTGTGGCAATATGACAGGAATATGATTCATGATTGGAGAATGAACACATACACCCTAGAGAAGAATGGGAGAACTCACATGTTGTTGTCCATTAAGGACAAAGAGGTGACACTGGATGTGAGCAACACTGTACTTCTCATGAGTGGGAAGGAACTTATTACAGAGGTTAATAAGAAGGAGGAGTTGCAATTCATTATGGATAGGAAGCCAAAGATTGTTTTAACTAACACAAGGGTAGATGATTTACCAAAAGAGGTTCAGAAACTGTTGGAAGAATTTGCTGAGATAGTAGTGGACGAACTACCTCATTCGTTGCCACCGATCAGAAGTGTGAGTCATCATATTGATCTCATAGCTAGAGCTAGTTTACCAAACAAAGAAGCATACATATTGACGCCAAAGGTGAATGAAGAAGTCAACGGACAGGTTCAAGATTTAATGGACAAAGGGTTGGTTAGAGAAAGATTGAGTCCATGTGTTGTTCCAACAGTGCTCAGTCCGAAGAAAGATGGAGGCTGGAGGATGTGTACTGACTCGAGGGTGATCAACAAGATAACCATCAGGTACAAATTTCCATTACCAAGGATGGATGATTTGATGGATTGCTTGAGTGCGGCAATTTTTTTTTCGAAGATTTATTTGAAAAGTGGATATCACCAAATTCGTATGAGAGAAGGTGATGAATGGAAGATAGCCTTCAAGACTAACGAAGGGTTGTATGAATGGCTTGTTATTCCATTTGGCTTAACAAACATGCCAAGTACTTTCATGAGGTTGATGAACGAAGTCCTAAAAGAGTTAATCGAAAAATTTGTCATTGTGTATCTGGATGACATACCGATTTTTAGTAAAACAGATGCAGAGCATCTGAAACATTTGGCTACAGTGATGAAGAGGTTACAGTAAGAGAAGCTGCTGATAAACATGAAGAAATTATCATTCATGAAGACAAAGCTCATTTATTTGGGGTTTGTTATTTCTATAGATAAGTTGAGGATGGATCCAGATAAGGTAGAGGTAATTAAGAATTGGCCATCACCAAAGAATATCTTTGAAGTTTGAAGTTTTCATGGATTGGCTAGTTTCTACAGGAAGTTCATCAGAAATTTCAGTGGAATTAGTGCACCGATGATGGACACAGTGAAGAAGAGACACAAATCTTTTCACTGGACAGAAGAGGCTGAGAAAATCTTCAATTTGCTGAAAAGGAAAATCATGGAACAACCAATTATGGTGTTTCCTGATTTCCAAAAGACATTTCAAGTAAAGTGTGATGCAAGTGGATTTGCAATAGGGGAAGTCTTGAGCCAAGAAGACAAGCCCATAGCATACTTCAGCGAGAAGTTGAATGAAGCGAAAGTGAAATACTCCACGTATGACAAGGAGTTCTATGCTATTATCCAGGCATTGAAGAAGTGGAGGCATTACTTAATCCCGAAGGAGTTTGTTTTATACAATGACAACCATGCTTTGCAATTTGTGATTCAACAGGAGAAGTTGAATCAAAGACATGTTAAATGGGTTGAATATATGCAAAATTTCACTTTTGTGATTAAACATATTTATGGAACTGCTAACAAAGTTGTTGATGCTTTGAGCAGGAAATGTTTGCTATTGCAGGAGTTCAGAGTCAAAACATTGGGTTTTGATGATCTCAAGGACACGTACAGAGATGATCCAAAGTTTAAAGAGGTGTATGAAGCAACTGAGAATCTAATTCTTAGGGACATAGGTCAATTGATAGAATACACAATCCAGGATGGATTGTTATTCAGGGGCAATCAACTTTGTATTCCAAAATGCTCCATGAGGGAAAATTTGCTAAAGGAGAAACATAGTGGAGGATTGGCTGAACATTTCAGTCATGACAAGATGTTCATAAAGTTGAATGAGTCATATTTTTGGCCAAGAATGCGAGAAGACATCAAAAGATTCATGGACATATGTAGAATTTGTCAGCATTCAAAAGGGAAAAGGTAGAATGCAGGATTTTATCAACCGTTACCCATACCTGACAGGCCGTCGGGTGCAGTCAACATGGACTTCATATTGGGGTTGCCAAGAACACAAAGATGATTTGACTCAATATTTGTAGTGGTAGATAGATTTTCTAAGATGGCACACTTTATACCGTGTCAGAAAACCAATGACACAACTCACATTGCGAATCTATTTTTCAAAGAGGTCATTCGACTTCACGACTTACCAAGGAACATAGTTTTGGATCGAGACACAAAGTCCGTGGGACACTTCTGGAGGACCTTATGGAAAAATATGGGAACAAACTTTTCGTTCAGTTCAACTTATCTTCCTCAGACGGATGGACAAAAAAAAGTAGTAAAGAGGAGTTTGGGAGACTTGCTGAGGAGCTTGGTGACATAACACCACAATCAGTGAGATAATATTCTGCCACAGGTGGAATTTTCTTATAATGATTTAGTCAATAGAAGCACAAGGAAGAGTCCATTCCACATTGTTTATGGAATGCAGCCAAGAGGAGTTTCTGAAATGAGGGATTCAGAAAAGAATACAACTAGGAGTTCTAGTGCAAAGGTTTTCATAGAAGAGATGAAGGAACTTCACAGGCAAGTGAAGGAGCGATTATAGAATTCGAGCCAAGAGTATAAGCGCAGAGCAGATCAACACAGGAGACAACTTCAATTTGAGGTTGGTGATTTGATTCTAGCACATCTGAGAAAGGAAAGGTTCCCAAGTTGGACATATAACAAACTAAAGATGAAGAAGATCAGACCATGTAAGGTCTTGAAGAAATTTGGGGAAAATGCTTATGAAATTGAATTACCCGATGGGATCGGAATTTCTCCGATATTCAATGTCTCAGATTTGTACCCATACAAAGCTGAGGAAGAAGGAACAAACAGTGAACAACCAGAGATTTAGTGGGCTAAACAAATGCAAGTTGTAGAGAAGCCACAGATGGAAAGCATACTGGACAAAAGAGTTAGCAAAAGGACCAAGAGAAAAGAATATTTTGAATACTTGGTCAAGTGGAAAGGACATCTAGTTGAAGATGCCATCTGGGAGAATGAAGCAAAGATTCAAAAGCATGGACAGACCATGTGAGAGCTCATGGACAGGAGCCCATGAAAATTTTCAAGCGAGGGAGTATGATGTAGGAGCATCACCAACGTCAAGCATTGCCAACATCAAGCGAGCGTGGGCAACACCAACGCATTTTGGCATGTGATAAATTTGTTTGAATGTTTTTGAACTGGATGCGCCAAACATAAATGTAATAGTTAAAGAGAGGCATACTTCTTGATTTGTAAATAGACCTTGAGCATCCTACTCTCATTTGTATTAGGTGAAAGCATTTATGTTAATGAATGTAAGTAGGTAGAATTGAATTCCTAGATTAGACAGTTTTAGGAGTGAAGAGGGAAATGAGATATAGACACCCTCCCTTGTATTATTGTAACAATAAGCAGCATTATGAGAAGAGAGAATAGGAGAGCAGAAGCAGAGAGCTGTAGTTGAAAACACCCATGTACAGAGATTTGAATTAATAGAAAGAGCTTCGATTCAAATTCATGGTGTCATATTTGTTCTCTGTGTATGCATGTTGAATGTTATGCTCATGGATGTTTACTTTCTGTATACATTTTCTTTATATGATGTGTATATGATTTCATGCTTTGTGTTTGAAGTCTGAGAGAGAGAATAAGGAATGAGTTTCAATTGTTTCTCTACCTAAGTGAGTAAAATTCCTGCAAGGAGTGAAGTGAAGTTTGTCCGCAAGGAGTGCGTTGACAGAGGTCAGAGTTCATCTCTGCAAGCTCAGGAGAGACAACACATTTCTCATTCTTACAGGAGTGCAAGTTGGGCACAGGAGCCGTGCAAGGTGTGCGTAGGTTGAGTAAAGTCTTAGAGTTTGTGAACCTGAGAAATTGTTGAAGGACTACTGCTGAAGGGAGTGTGCAGAGTTGAAGGACTTCAATTCTTTGAAGTAATTGAAGGATTCTCCACAAGGAGTGCGTGCGGGAGTATTCTTTAAGACTCGGAGTTGGAGAAAATTCACGAGGGATAGGATCTTCGCAGTTCTTGAAGAAAAGCACAGAAGGTTGGTGCCTTAAAGAGTTCTAAGGAGGTGCAGCGACGTTGTTGCAGGAAGGAGAAATTTTGTGGAAGAACACCGTGTTCATTTTTCCAAAATCGTCAAGGGAGATTTGGATGGTTGGAGTTCTCCATGGAGAATTCACGAAGTCCCGAAAGCGTCAGATCTCGCAGAGGGGCAAGAAGGTTATGGTCATGTTTTCTAAGTGTAAATATTGGGAGAATAGAGCCGTAGGATCTGGGCCAACAGGGCCGTTAGATCACTCACATATTTTGCATCTCAGGGTTTTGGGAAGTGAAGGGTCGAAACCTTTGTAGCGAGACTCGTGAAAGTGTGAGAGGCGAAGTCTCGAGATATCGAAGGAATCTGAGCCATTCGTCGGAAGAAGGACACGTGTCACGATATTACCCGTATCGGGGACTCAGACATCGGAGGTCTGAAGGAGAAGTTTTCAGCTTCGTGAGTGGCGAAGCTGCGGAGTGGATCAGGGCCATCCATTGGAAGGAGTACAGGTAGCAGATATCTAGAGATCTCGCATACTCGGAGGTTCGCAGGGCGAAATCCCAAGGATTGAGCGCTCCAAGTCGCGAGAAGTGAAGTCACGAAGTAATCTAAGTTGGCCATAGGAGGAGGATAGGTGTAAGAGATCAGAGGATCTCACAAACTTGGAGGTTCACCGAGTGAGATTCCAAAATTTGGGTGCTTGAAACAATGAGAAGCAAAGCCGTGAAGTGCCGAGGTTGCACCTAAGAGACACGTGGAAGAACTGCATAGTGGGCCCGAGAATTAAACCAGCGGACACACGTCACCTATGTGGAGGAGTCAACATCCCTTTGACCTCTCGCGTCTGGGGTACTTGGGAGAAAGGGGAATGAAGGTTCGAGCCTTTGGCTCGCGAAGTCGCAAGAAGCGAGAACTAGAGGAAAAATGTCAAATCTAGCCTCTCGGGGGTTCGGGAAAGAAAGGTTCCAAGGCTCGACGGTTGAACTCGCGAAGGCACGAGAGGTGAAAAGTGCTAGCGCTTGGCCTAGCTGGTGGTCGCGCAAGGAGGGCACTGACAGAAGAAAGAGCTATCCCCATTTCGCCATCTCCAGTATCGCAAAATTTGAGGGGAAGAGTCAGGAGCCATGAATGTAACACCCTGTTCCCCCCAGATTGTAAATATAATTGAACTGGCCAAGGACTATGGAAAAACTCATAAGTATGAATATGTGCTGTAAATGGACCTGCAGGAAGAGGTCAATGAATGTAAATGATAGTTTGAATTTATTGCAAATCTGCTGAGAGGGGATGTGCGGAAAAGAGACCACGATGGTGGTGGAGGGAACCTTGAAAAAGGGGCGTTAACTTCCACCAAGAATTAAAAGACCGTATTTGGACTCCACTGGCCCGGAGAACCAAAAGCGGCTCACTAAGCCTTGAAATAAATGCCTTGCAGGCTGGTAGGTTGAGGGCTTGATGAGGGATGGGGAGGTGAACCGCCTATCCGTAGAGCCATCAAGACTGACCAGCGCGACGGTAATCGTGCCACACGCAACCTCGCGAGAGGATAAGGCGTATGGCAGAAGCGATTGAAGCGGGCAGACGTGAGGGGAACTCTGGCAATTTTACGCAGAGTGAGTGATCGCAGAGGGGGAGGATTGCAACCTTCGCTCCTGGACATTGGCAGACAGAGAGACGTGGGTCTTAGGAAATTGTGGTCTCAGCTCGGGGGTGGCTAGTGGTAAATCCAGTAGGAGTCGCTACGCCTACGGTTGGGTGGAAACGAGCACCCCTCTCAGCAGTTGCTTCCATTGCTGAAGTTATTTCTGATAAGTGTTTTGTTTATATTGCATTGAAATTTATATGCTGTCACATATGTTCATGGAGTTGTGGAATTGTAAATGTTTCCTGTGAAGGAATTGCCCATGCAATAATTGTTAATATGTAGTAGATGTTACCTCATAGAACCGTGAAGTTGTAAATGTTTTCAGCATAAGAATGTCCATGCAGTGCTTGGTATGAACGAGTTGATATATGCTTAACACGGAGGAAACCGTGCTCGACTTATGTTGATAAATGAATCTAATCATACCCAGCCGTTCTCGGGAAGCTGTCCCCCTTTATCTACTTCCGAAAATGCCCCGGTAGGAATCTCTTCACAGAGGATTCCTCCTTGGAAAGGTTCACTAAGAACCCAGAACAAGGACTCGAACGCACATGCCTTATTAACCCTGCACGAGGAGGAACGATTCTAGTAAGGATTCCAAGATAGTAATGTTGAGAGGAGTGACAAGTCGACGGATGAGATCTCGTCGGGTGAACCATAGTCATTCACGACCTTTAGATTGATGAAAGTAACGCATGCGTTATATACCTCGCCCCTTTTCCCTCTATCATTGTGAGCAACGAGAGATTGGGGTCGTAAACCCCAAGACCCAAAAGAACGAATCTGGACTGTTAGATCTCGGTCCAAATTACCTGTCAGCCGTTGGATCTGGGGAAACTGCGCAGGGGTAGATGCGCGAGGAAGTGATTTGAGCCATTAGATCTGGAGTAGAAATCCTGTAAACCGTTGGATCGGGAAGAGTTGCACCAGAGCTAAACTCTAGTGTGCAGAGGAAGAGTCCTAGCCGTTGATCTCGACAGGACACGTGTCGGCGTTCTAGGAGGCATCGGGATTTCATTTATCGGAGATTTTAGGAGCGTAGAACCGTTGCACAATGAAATCGCGATACACGATTTCTCAATCGAATCTGGACCGTCCATTATGCATGACGCGTGTTAGGAAATCCGGAGGGGGATCGAGATATTTGCCATCGGTAAATCGGCATTCCCATGGACAAGTGTTCGGGGAAATCCAAGCGAAAACCCTGACAAGATCTGAGTCGTCCAAACAGTAGGGACACGTGGCAGAGGATCCCGGAGAGTCGGAGTTTGGCATATCGGAGTTTTCGAATACAAAGAACTCTTGCCATACAGAATCGCGATCCGCGAAACCCCGATGAGTGGGAGCTAGCTGTCATCACAGTAGCGGAGGAGGACAAAGCCGTAAGGAGGACACGTGTCAGCACTCTGAGGAGTCATCGGGATTTTGGAGGCATCGGGGTTTTACAGGTCGAGAGAGCTGAGACCTCTTAAGCCGCGAAAATCCGACAGAGAATCTCAGCCATTGATCTCAGCCAGAACATGTGGCAAGAGAGCCCGAAGAGTCGGGAATCGGGAATCGGAGATCCTGAGAGAAAGGGAAACAGGACTTCGAAAGTCTCGAAATCCCGAGAACAAATCTAAGCCGTCTGGTTGGACAGGGACACGTGCCACGAGATCATCCGTCTCGGAGATCCGGGGTACCACGCATCGGGGCCACTCAAGTCTCGAAATAGCGATAAGATCTGGACCATCCATCGGAGGGACAGGTGTTAGAGATCAAGCGCCAATGGCGTTTGACACATCGGGAAATCGGAATTTCCGAGTACAAGAGACATGGGACAGGATAAGTCGTGATATCCTGAGAAAAGGATCTCAACCGTTGATCTTGGTAGGACGCGTGGCAGGAGATCTGGGCGAGTCAGCATTTGGAGCATCGGGTTTTCCAAAGGCAAGGAACTCTTGCATATGGAAATCGCAATCCACGATTTCCCGACGCGATCATAACCGTTAACCTAAGGGACGCGTGTCCAAGGATCCTAAAGATATCGGGGTTCGACATTTCAGGATTCTCGGTGACAAGAAACTCACGACAGGAGGAGTCGTGAAATCCCGAAATGCGACGGTCCCACAGTCATAGCACTCCAGTGGAGGATGAGTGTCACTCCATGCCATCATAAGGAGTGTGAGCCATAGGCGCCAGAACAAAGGATAGGTGTCAAAAGATCCAGCTTGGCCGTGAGTCAACGCCAAGTGGCATCGGGGATCGGAGGATCGGAATTTGCGATGGCCTGTGCATCGCAACATCATAAACCCTGAAACCCCGATGGGTTGATATAGAGCTGCGGACATATGGTAGCAGGTCCTATGGACCGGGGGCTGAACCAAGAGAGCTAATGCGTAGGGAGCGCGTCGGGATTCGGAGGACCGCGAGTCTTGGGGGTGAATGAAATTTGACACTAGTAAACCCGAATCCCGATATTAAACCAAGGATGGGCATTTCGCTAATGCAGGTTCCTGGAGATTTCTCATTTATGGGAGATTAATCCCCAAAATTTTTAAATTACGATAGTGGGTGTGTTACAAAGTGGTATCAGAGCATGGTTACAACACTCGGCCTGACTGGGCTCATGCACCAGTCGCACCAGTCACGCATAAAACTCGTACGAAACACTCCTATGAGGAGTACCCCTGACTTAACTATCTTATCCAGAATTAAAAACTTGGAATATGAACACCCGACTGTGTATGCATGTTAAAGAATTGTGGAATTATGCACAAATTATGGAATATATATTTAATTCTTGACTAATATCCAACGTTTGTCTTCACATTCAAGTGGATGATCAACTGCGAGAGTCTACAAACGTAGAGTATGGTGACTCACCAAGAGGTGGGAGAAGGCTCCCACAACAGAGACAAAGAGTCTGACGAAAGAAGAGCAGTAGGAACCTCTACAGACTTAGCTGAGACTGTGAGGAGTCTCATGGTCGAATTGCAAAGCTGCAAGGCCGATAATGAAAGGATGATGAAAGAACAAGAAAAGCAAATTGAAATTAATGCAGTTCTACTGCAGAGCCTATCTGAATTACAACGAAAAATGAAACATGAACCTGAGATGCAAAATCATGGTTGTGTCAGTGGCCACACTGAGAGAAGCACATCCAGAAAGGTCCACCCCAGAGGTAAAGGACCAATGTCAGATGATTCCACTGAGAAGGAAACCGGTGATTCAGAAGGTTCTTCTAGCAGCAGGACCAGTTCCTATTCTCGCAGAAAACAGAAGAAGCACAAGACTTCTAAGAGTCACAAATTTGAAGAATTTAGAAAGGCCAAACCTCCCTCCTTCGATGGTGAGATAAATAAGGGAGAGGAAGCTGAGGCATGGCTACTTGGGCTGAAGAAATATTTCAGAGTCCATGACTTTTCAGAGAATTTGAAGGCCTGAGTGGCCACTTTCAATCTAAACGGGAAGGCTTCCATCTGGTGGGAAGACCTTAAGAATATAAAAGGGGTCCGTGACGAGGACCTGTCTTGGAAACAGTTCGAGAAGTACTTCCGGAAGAAGTATTTGTCAGAAAGGTATTTCGACGAGAAGGCTAAAGAGTTTTATGAACTCAAACTGGGCCAACTTACCATGGAGGAATATGTCAACAAATTCCTTGACTTACTAAGGTACGTACCCTACATCAAAGCAGAGAAGGCAAAGGCACAACGCTTCATCAGCGGGCTTCCCAAGGAATACCGAAACCGAATTGAGTTTGACGAACCAAAGACCTTAGAAGATACTATACGAAAGACAACATATTGTCATGAGCAATATGGACATCGGGCAGAGTCCCGTGGAGACTGGAAACAAAAGAATGGTTCAAAATTCCAGAAGAAAGGGGGCAAATCCTCGGGATTTAAAAACTACAAGAAGAACCACAGAATGAACTTTCCAACCCGGAGTGTACTCCAGGAGAACTTTCCCTCGGCGGACGGAAATAAAACTTTTGGACCTATACCAGTAAAGACTGATAACCCAAAGAGAAAACCTTTGGAATGCTGGGATTGTAGAGGAGATCATCTCCGGAGAGACTGTCCACTCCGACAACCAAACAGTCGAAAGATTTATAACATGCAGGAAGCTACCATAGTCAACGATGTGGCCAGGAGTGTGCCACAGATTTATGCAGCCTTGGACAATAACCAGGCTGACCACCAAGCTTCAGTGGTGGAACTAGAAGGTATGATCCTCAACCATCTAGTATCTATTTTGATTGACCCTGGTTCAAATTTGAGTTATATATCCCCTAGAACCGTTGATAAGTGTAAGCTACAGCCACAGAAGCAAACTAAACCATGGTTGGTACAGTTAGCCACTGGCACCAAAAGAAAG
>ML777126.1:1033475-1055169 GCA_009831015.1 Picea engelmannii
TCGAGGTCCTCTATGGTAGACAATGTAATACTCCAGTCAGCTGGAGCAATCCTGTGAATAGGATTTCTTTTGGACCTGACATGTTGAGAGAAATGGAACAACAAGTGACTCAAATAAAACAAAATCTGAAGGTCGCTCAGAACTGACAGAAAAGCTATGCTGATCAAAAGAGAACTCCAAGAGAGTTCCAAACAGGAGATCATGTATATCTTAGAATTAAGCCCAAAAGGAGTTCCCTAAAAATGGGAGCTTGTACCAAACTGGCACCCCGGTATTGTGGACCTTTTGAGGTTCTAGACAGAGTGGGACCTGTAGCCTATTGGCTAGCACTTCCTCCCACTGTAAAAGCACATAATGTTTTCCATGTTTCCTTATTGAAGAAATATATACATGATGCTAATCATATAATTGACTGGTCTATGATCCAGGTGGAACCGGAGGGAGAATTCCTTCCAGAACCCCAATACATATTGGACAGAAGGGAAACCCAACTCCGAAACAGAACCATTGCACAGGTCAAGGTGCAATGGAAACATTTTGGCCCAGATGAGGCTACATGGGAAATGGAGGATGCCATGAGACAGGCACATCCGATTTTGTTTACTTCTGTACATGCAGTTCATGTTAGTAGCCAAGAACATTGAGGACGATGTTCCTTTTAAGGGGGAGGGAATTGTAACACCTTGTTTCCCCCAGATTGTAAATATAATTGAACTGGCCAAGGACTATGGCAAAACTCATAAGTATGAATATGTGTTGTAAATGGACCTGCAGGAAGAGGTCAATGAATGTAAATGATAGTTTGAATTTATTGCAGATCTGCTGAGAGGGGATGTGTGGAAAAGAGACCACGATGGTGGTGGAGGGCACCTTGAAAAAGGGGCGTTAACTTCCACCAAGAATTAAAAGACCGTATTTGGACTCCACTGGCCCGGAGAACCAAAAGCGGCTCGCTAAGCCCTGAAATAAATGCCTTGTAGGCTGGTAGGTTGAGGGCTTGATGAGGGATGGGGAGGTGAACCGCCTATTCGTAGAGCCATCGAGACTGACCAACGCGACGGTAATCGTGCCACACGCAACCTCGTGAGAGGATAAGGTGTATGGCATAAGTGATTGAAGCGGGTAGACGCGAGGGGAACTCTGGCAATTTTACGCAGAGTGAGTGATCGCAGAGGGGGAGGATTGCAACCTTTGCTCCTGGACACTGGCAGACAGAGAGACGCGGGTCTCAGGAAATCATGGTCTCAGCTCGGGGGTGGCTAGTGGTAAATCCAGTAGGAGTCGCTACGCCTACGATTGGGTGGAAACAAGCACCCCTCTCAGCAGTTGCTTCCATTGCTGAAGTTATTTCTGATAAGTGTTTTGTTTATATTGCATTGAAATTTATATGCTGTCACATATGTTCATGGACTTGTGGAATTGTAAACGTTTCCTGTGAAGGAATTGCCCATGCAATAATTGTTAATATGTAGTAGATGTTAGATCATATTACCGTGAAGTTGTAAATGTTTTCAGCATAAGAATGTCCGTGCAGTGCTTGGTATGAACGAGTTGATATATGCTTAACACGGAGGAAACCGTGCTCGACTTATGTTGATAAATGAATCTAATCATACCTAGCCGTTCTCGGGAAGCTGTCCTTCTTTATCTACTTCCGAAAATGCCCCAGTAGGAATCTCTTCATAGAGGATTCCTCCTTGGAAAGGTTCACTAAGAACCCAGAACAAGGACTCGAACGCACAGGCCTTATTAACCCTGCACGAGGAGGAACGATTCTAATAAGGATTCCAAGATAGTAGTGTTGAGAGGAGTGACAAGTCGACGGATGAGATCTCGTCGGGTGACCCATAGTCATTCACGACCTTCAGATTGATGAAAGTAACAGAGGCGTTATATACCTAGCCCCTTTTCCCTCTATCATCGTGAGCAACAAGAGATTGGGGTCGTAAACCCCAAGACCCAAAAGAACGAATATGGACCGTTAGATCTCGGTCCAAATTACCCGTCAGCCGTTGGATCTGGGGAAACTGCGCAAGGGTTAAGCGCAGGGGTAGACACACGAGGAAGTGATTTGAGCCATTAGATCTGGAGTAGAAATCCTGTAAACCGTTGGATCGGGAAGAGTTGCACCAGAGCTAAACTCTAGTGTGCAGAGGAAGAGTCCTAGCCGTTGATCTCGGCAGGACACGTGTCGATGTTCTGGGAGGCATCAGGATTTCATTTATCGGAGATTTTAGGAGCATAGAACCATTGCACAATGAAATCGCGATACACGATTTCCCGATCGAATCTGGACCATCCATTATGCGTGACGCGTGTTATGAAATCCAGAGGGGGATCGGGATATTTTCCATCGGTAAATCGGCATTCCCGTGGACAAGTGTTCGGGGAAATCCAAGCGAAAACCATGTATGATATGGATGTCTCTGTGTGTTCTTTATATGCTGTGAATGTATGCTAGGCATTTGCAGGGAGTCTGTTTGATTTTAGGTGAAAGTCTTTGAGGTTTCACGCCAGGAGGGCGTGATAGAGTGCTGTGGACTCTGAATACCGGTGCACTGAAGCACTTTTGAACTCTGCGGGGTCAGACAAAGACATGCTGTGGTACAGAAAATGAAGTCAACAACTCAGGAAGAAGATCTTTGAGGTTGTTGAACACCTCAAGAGGCAAGGCTGTGTATGGAAGACATAGTTGCAGACAAAACTTTGCTATGAGTTCTGGGGAGCTCTGCCAAGTGGGCATTGAGCATAGGCACAAGGTGCATTTGAGGAAGAACTCTGCTGAGAGTTTGAAGAAAATAGAATCTCTGAGGAGTTCTGTGAAGCTCTGCAAGGTGGGCATTGAGCAAGTGCAGGGAGTGCGCGAAAGGAGAACTCGACTGTGAGTTCAGACGGAAGAAGCAAAATCACTGGGGATTCTGAGAGCTCTGCTAGGTGGGCATTGAGCGAGGGCATAGGTACACAGGAGAAGAAGACAGAACTGCTGAATGTTCTGTGAAAGGGAAACTCTACCAGGTGGGCATTGAGACTTTGTGCATTCAGGCACAGAAGAGGAAAGAACTCTTTGAGTTCTGTGAGTTGAAGGAAGAATCCACTAAGGGATCTTCACTGGGTTACTGAACACCCAGAAAGACTTAGCAAGAGGTTTCTTGAGCAGGAAGCCAGGAAGGCATTATATTCTCCATCTGTAGGAGAAGGAAGGAAGACAAAACCCCTTAGGGGTCTGAGCGATCGTAGAAGCTTAGGAGGGACAGGACCAGCGTGTGCATGTGGAGACTCTGCAAGGAGTGCAGAAGTTGAAGAATCCTCCAAGGATTCAAAGATAAAAGCTTAGGAGGGCCAGCGTTTTCATACGCACAGCGAAGCTTAGAGTCGAGGAGTTCACAAGAGGAGGAGATAGACAGAGGCTGAGGCCTTTAGAAGACTTGGAATTCTCCCAATATTGGGAAGAAAGTGCATAAGCTTAAGAGGGAGCAACAAAAACTGTCAGATCGACTGGGAATTAGATCTGGACCATTGGTGTTCGCATCCAGGGAGCAGCTGGAGGAGCGCAGGGAAGGAGAATGGATCTAAGCCGTTAGATCTGGTTCAGAATCGTCGACAATCGTCGGATCTACAGAAGTTGCGAGGGAGTTAAGTCCTTTTGAACAGGAGGAGAAATCCCGACAAGAGGTGGAGCCATCGGGATATCGACACTCGAGAAATCGGGATTCTTAAGGACATGTAAATCGGGACATCACAAGTCTCGAAATCCCAACAAGGATCTGGACCGTCCGTTAGCAGAGACACGTGGCAGATATCAAGCAACCATGAGTATATTGGCTATCGGGAAATCAGAGTTCCTGAGGTCAAAAGAATCGGGACATCAAAGGTCTCAAAACCCTGAGAGTTAATCTGAGCCGTCCATTTGAGAAGAATGCGTGGCAGTGATCGAGTGCCACCAGGGAAAGCTCGACAGAAGGGCTTCATCGGAGAATCGAGATTCAGAGTTTCATGAGTCCCGTGAATATTTGCAACTGGAGTCGCGATATCGTGAAACACGATACTCCGATAGGCAGAGAATAGTGTGAGGCCACAGAGAAGTCGACAAGGAGGACAGGTGGCATCCCACATCGGGTATCAGGATATCACAGATCTCGTGAGTGAAATGTTCATGCACTTCGGTTTCACGAACTTCGAAACCTCGATAAGGAGGAAGGAGCCATATTGTGGGCCAGCTGTCATCATATCAGAGAAGGAAGGAGCCGCCGTTTAAGGGGCCAACTGTCAGCATACCGGAGAGTCAGGATCTAGAGGATTGGGAATCCCATGAGAAAATGCATTGGGGCATTGAAAAGCCCCAAACCCCGACAAAAGGAAAAGATATAAGGCTGGGGTCTTGTGAACACGGTCGTGTGGACCAGGGCATAGCCAGGAGGGGCTAAGGCCGGGCAGAGAGCTCATCGGTGATCGGGGATTCGATAGGACAGTGACTCTCGACATCAAGAAGCACGAAACACCAAACCCCGAAACTGAGTCGGGGACAACCACGGTTAGGTGCAGAAGATCGTGCGGGTGAACGAAAGGAACTGTGGATCGGGTTTTAACAGAAGATTCTCGAGGGAATCTAAAGAGACGCTTCAGCTCAGCAGAAGGGAGAAATAGATCGATCTTGTGAGCAGGCGAGGAGTCGTAGGAGGAGGTAGCTTGTGCCTGCATCAAGTGGTATTGGAGTGGGATTCTGTTTGTATATTGTAGACAGAGGAGGCAAGAGGAAGACAATGCGCTGGAGGAATCTGTAAGGACTTGTTTGCAGGTAGGGAGTAGTCCATAGACAGTCAGAAGGATTGTAAGATGAAGCTAGACACACTCAAGATGTAGAGTGACAGTAGAAGATCTGTTAGGGAGGTAGATAGACACATCAAGACAACTACTGAAGGCCGTAGGAAGAAGAGCAAGGCAGAAAAGATTGCAAAAATGGATAAAGGGTTCGCTAAAATAAGGGTAGACATGGAGAAGCTCGAACTGTGGATGCGGCAGGATAAGAAGTCGAGATGGGTGTATGAATGGCCCATGAAGAAGGAAAAAGTAAAATGGCTAGTCAAGGGGTTGATGGTCAGAGGGCAGCGCAGGCTATTAAAGAGATGGTTGAGGTATGCTGAAAACATTAAGGCCACGAAGGAGAAGATGGTTCAGGTATGTGAACCAGAGACTGGAAAATTTCTCTGTGAAGAGAATAAATTGGGGTCAGCTGAAGATCTCAAGGACTTCCAGGAGGGCAGAGAAGAAATTCCAGATTGCCAGGAGGGCAATGGGTTGAGATTGCTGCGGGGTCTCATGGAATATCATGAGGACAGCCAAGGAATTTCACATTTCCAGCTGGGCAATGGTATGAGGTCGCTGCAGGATCTCGAAGACTGTCAGGAGGGCAGCGGAAGCATCTCAGATTGCCAGGTGGGCAGAGATGAAGATTTGAGACTATCTGAAGGTCTCATGGACTCAGAGGTGAGTTCAATTCAACAAGGGTTGCTGATGAAGATGGGATCGGTTGATCTCATAGTCTGCCAGGAGGGCAGCGGAAGCATCCCATATTTCCAGGGGGGTAGGGATGAACAAGTGAATTTGGATCAGCCTGAGGAGCTGATCGAGCAGATGAGACTGTCTGAGGGTCTCATAAATTCAGGGATGAAAGTAGATCAGCAGGAGTAGCTGATAGAGGTGGAAGATCAGGATAATCTTCTGATGATTGGGGGAATCGAGATATTCCTACCACTTGCCCAAGAGGAGGCAAAAATTTGTGTTGCAGGTGCAACAACAGTAGAAGAACAGTCACAACTGACAATGACTTTCAGGAAAGAAGAAGAATTGGAGCAGACTTTGGAAGCTGCCCAAGTAGAAGCAGATGAAGAAGAAAATGAGCGTTTTGAGGAATGGCTCAATAATTTTGGCTAGGGAGATGAAAAGAAAGAAGCTGTGGCACTAAAGCTAGTAGCAAAGGAAGCCAAAGAGCAAGCAGGAAGATTTATCACTCCATGGGAGATGGAGTTAGAGATGTTGGAGGATTGGTTGAACAATCCAGGGCCAGCAAGAGAACTAACAGAAGATGAGCTGTCAGGGAAGGTGACTGAACAACAAGTCAGTCAAAGGGAGACTGTAGAGATGAAGTCTGCAACAGAGTGGCAACTTGGGGCCATAGATGAAGATGAAGAGGAAGGAGGCATGGGAGATCATGATGATCTTCTCATGTGCTGAAAATTTTTGCAGCTGAGGAGACTGCATGAACAGAGCCAACCACTGGAACAGTTGGAAGAAGTAATAGAAGAGATCAGAAGACTGATGTTGGGGTCAGCAGAGACTGCCAGCAAGGAGAGGCTGAGCCAAAGAGAAGCAACAACAACAACAACACAGAAGCAGCAACAGCAGAATGGAGCGGATGAACAACTCCAAAGGATGATTTGGGATTCAGGAGGATTCCAACCACTTAGAGGGGAAGCGCATGAGCAGGAGATCATGATTTTGCAGCTGAGGAGTTTGATACAGGAGAATCTCTCCACGTCAGCCATCCAGCTATCCAGCCATGACAGCGAATTCAAATCGCACACTGAAGAGAGGTACAACCTCATTTAAAATCTGAATTCAATGTAATTAAATGTTGTAGGCTGGTGAGCCATAGAAGTCATGCCTTTGTGCAGGCGTAAGTAGATTTGATTTAATGCTAGATCGGCTGAGATCTATATCCAGATGTTGGAATAGACAACCATTTATGGTAATTGAATAGAGTAGGTAGACCTGGAGGGAAGTGCTCAAAGAGCCCCCTCAGGTAAAAGAGATTTTCAGATCTCATTTTGGTAGAGTGGAAGTAGTTGAGAAAAGTTCTGCGAGTAGAGAGCAGAAGAGAAGAGCCGGGACCTTGTTACAGGCCATGCTCAGGAACACTTTGTAAATACAGGCATTTTCCATTTTAATACAAAGAGCAGTTTTTTCTGCATTACTGTGTATGATATGGATGTTTGTGTGTGTTCTTTATATGCTGTGAATGTATGCTAGGCATTTGCAGGGAGTCTGTTTGATTTCAGGTGAAAGTCTTTGAGGTTTCATGCTAGGAGGGCATGACAGAGTGCTGCGGACTCTGAATAACACTGCACTGAAGCACTTCTGAACTATGCGAGGTCAGACAAAGACGTGTTGTGGCACAGAAACAGAAGTCAACAACTCAGGAATAAGACCTTTGAGGTTGCTGAACACCTCAGAAGGCAAGGCTGTGTATGGAAGACATAGTTGCAGACAGAACTTTGCTGTGAGTTCTGGGGAGCTTTGCCAAGTGGGCATTGAGCATAGGCACAAGGTGCATTTGAGGAAGAACTCTGCTGAGAGTTTGAAGAAAAAAGAATCTCTGAGGAGTTCTGTGAAGCTCTGCCAGGTGGGCATTGAACAAGTGCAGGGAGTGCACGAAAGGAGAACTCAGCTGTGAGTTCAGATGGAAGAAGCAGAATAACTAGGGATTCTAAGAGCTCTCCCAGGTGGGCACTGAGCGAGTGCATAGTGTAAATCGAGACATCACAAGTCTCAAAATCCCGACAAGGATCTGGATCGTCCATTAGCAGAGACACATGGCGGATATCGAGCAACCGTCGGTATATTGGCTATCGGGAAATCGGAGTTCCTGAGGTCGAAAGAATCGGGACATCAAAGGTCTCGAAACCCTGAGAGTTAATATGAGCCGTCCATTTGAGAAGGACATGCGGCAGCGATCGAGTGCCACCGGGGAAAGCTCGACAGGAGGGATTCATCAGAGAATCGGGATTCGGAGTTTCACAGGTCCCGTGAATATTTGCAACTGGAGTCGCGATATCGCGAAACATGATACTCCAACAAGAAGAGAATAGTGTGGGGCCACAGAGGAGTTGGCGAGGAGGGCAGGTGGCATCCCACATCGGGTATCGGGATATCACGGATCCCGTGAGTGAAATTTTCATGCACTTCGGTTTCACGAACTCCGAAACCCCAATAAGGAGGAAGGAGCCATATTGTGGGCCAACTGTCAACATAATAGAGAAGGAAGGAGCCACCGTTTAAAGGTCCAACTGTCAGCATATCGGAGAGTCGGGATCCATAGGATCGGGAATCCTGTGAGCAAATGCATTGGGGCATTGAAAAGCCTGAAACCCCGACGAAAGGAAAATATATAAGGCTGGGGTCTTGTGAACAAGGTCATGTGGACCAGGGCATAGCCAAGAGGGGCTAAGGCTTGGCAGAGAGCTCATCGATGATCAGGGATTCGAGAGGACAATGACTCTCGACATCAAGAAGCATGAAACGTCGAACCCCGAAACTGAGTCGGGGACAACCACGGTTAGGTGCAGAAGACCGTGCGGGTGAATGAAAGGAACTGTGGATCAGTTTTTAACAACAGATTCCCGAGGGAATATAAAGAGCCACTTCAACTCAGTAGAAGGGAGAAATAGATCGATCCTGTGAGCGGGCGAGGAGTCATAGGAGGAGGTAGCTTGTGCCTGTGTCAGAGCTGATCCGGCTCGGAGGGGTTAAAGAATGATCCTGTGAGTGGATCTCTTTGCCGAGGGGCTGATAGGGTCTGCGTCAAGTGGTATCATAGCACATAAAGATTTCTTTGCTTTCTGTAGCAGGGAAAAGGAAGATTCACCATGCCGCTGAGAAGAAGAGATAGGCAAATTCCAGATCCGCCAGAGGAGAGGGAAGTGCCAAGAAGAAGGGGTAGCCAGATGCCTAATCCAGCCATAGAAAGAGAGATGCATGACCTACGTGCTAGAATTGAGGACATGAAGGAGAAGAAGTCACAGCAGAAGATGCAACAAATGAATGCCTACTTAGGGTTTTTGCAAGAATGGGTGCTAAGGCAAAAATGGACATTCCAATATATGAAGGAAATCTGGATGTCAAAGAGCTTCTAGACTGGATTAGAGCTCTGGACACATATTTTGACTATGAAGATGTCGAGGAAGACAAAGAGGTCAAACATGCTGTCACAAGACTTAAAGGTCATGCAACATCATGGTGGGATGAGCTACAAGCTGACAGACACTGCAAGGGCAAGCAGAAGATCAAGAGTTGGGATAGGATGATCGCAAACATGAAGGCGAAATTCATTCCTAGGGACTGCCAAATTACTTTGTTTCGAAGAATGCAGAATTTGAGACAGAAACTGATGACAGTAAAGGAGTACACTAAAGAATTCTATAGGTTGAACATCAGGGCAGGTCATCATGAAAGTGATGATGAAAAAGTTGCCAGGTACATGAATGGTCTGAGATACGACATTCAGGATGAGATGAGCATGATGACCATCCGAATAGTGGAAGATGCTTATCAGATGGCTCTAAAATATGAAGAGAAGCTGAGCCGAAAACAAGGTCAAAGAGGCCGAGGCAGAAGTCAGCCCAAAGGAAAATCAGTTGCCCAGGATAGAAATAAATAACCCAAGGAATACTGGAAGAAAACTTAGACTCAAACTGAGAGAGGTGGAAGTTCACAGAGAGGGAAGCATACCAAACAAAGAGGTCAGTATGATAATGCAAACATTTTTCCTCGTACCAGAGGTAGAGGAAGAGGAAGAGGTGGAGTCGTAAACTGCTTCACATGTGGAAAAGTTAGACACAAATATTATGAATGTCCAGACAAAAAGAAGGAAGGTGGTGAAACTCGCATTCCCGAAGCACAGAGGCAGAATGTTGAGGCAGAGGATGCTAAAGGCAGGAGATCTCTAATGATGCGAAAAGTTATCTTAATGCCAGAGAAGGAGGTGGAGAATCCAGTACAAAGGAACAGTCTTTTCCGAACTGCTTGCAAAACCAAGGATAGGGTATGCAAAGTCATTGTGGACAGTGGTAGCACAACCAATCTCATTTCTACAGAGATGGTAGAGAAGCTGGAGATGGAGACTATTGAACATCCAAGCCCATACAGAGTTTCATGGCTACAAAAGGGACATCAGGTAAATGTCACTAAACAATATTTAGTTGAGTTTAAAATAGGAGGGTATAAAGATGAAATACTCTGTGATGTTATTCCCTTGGATGTTTGTCATCTATTGCCGGGTAGACTGTGGAAATATGAAAAGAATGTGATTCATGATGGGAGAATGAACACATACACCCTACAGAAGAATGGGAGAACTCACATGTTGTTGCCGATTAAGGACAAAGAGGTGAAACTAGATGTGAGAAACACTATACTTCTCATGAGTGGGAAGGAGCTTCTTACAGAGGTTAAGAAGAAGGAGGAGCCGCAATTCATTGTGGTCAAGAAGCCAAAGATTGTTTTAACTAGCACAAGGGTAGATGATTTACTAGAAGAGGTTCATAAACTGTTGGAAGAATTTGCTGACATAGTAGTGGCCGAACTACCTTGTTCATTGCCACCGATCAGAAGTGTGAGTCATCATATTGGTCTCATACTTGGAGGTAGTTTACCAAACAAATCAGCATAGAGATTGACTCCACAGGAGAATGAAGAAGTCAAAAGACAGGTCCAGGATTTAATGGACAAAGGGTTGGTTAGAGAAATATTGAGTCCATGTGCTTTTCTGATAGTGCTCAGTCCGAAGAAAGATAGAGACTGGAGGATGTGTACTGACTCAAGGGCGATCAACAACATAACCATCAGGTACAAATTTCCATTGCCAAGGGTGGATGATTTGATGGATTGCTTGAGTGGGGCGAATTTTTTTTCGAAGACTGATTTGAAAAGTGGATATCACCAAATTCGTATGAGAGAAGGTGATGAATGGAAGACAACCTTCAAGATTAATGAAGGGTTGTATGAATGTCTTGTTATTTCATTTGGCTTAACAAACGTGCCAAGTACTTTCATGAGGTTGATGAACGAAGTCCTAAAGGAGTTCATCGGAAAATTTGTCATTGTGTATCCGGATGACATACTGATTTTCAGTAAAATAGAGGTAGAGCATCTGAAACATTTGGCTACAGTGATGAAGAGGTTATGGCAAGAGAAGTTGTTTATAAACTTGAAGAAATCCTCATTCATGAAGACAGAGCTCATTTATTTGGGGTTTGTTATTTCTGCAGATAAGTTGAGGATGGATCCAAATAAGGTGGAGGTAATTAAGAATTGGCCATCACCAAAGAATATCTTTGAAGTTTAAGGTTTTCATGGATTGGCTAGTTTCTACAGGAAGTTCATCAGAAATTTCAGTGGAATTAGTGCACTGATGATGGACACAGTGAAGAAGAGACACAAATCTTTTCACTGGACGGAAGAGGCTAAGAAAATCTTTAATTTGTTGAAAAGGAAAATCAGGGAACAACCAATTATGGTGTTGCCTGATTTCCAAAAGACATTTCAAGTAAAGTGTGATGCAAGTGGATTTGCAATAGGGGCAGTCTTGAGCCAAGAAGATAGGCCGATAGTATACTTCAACGAGAAGTTGAATGAAGCGAAAGTGAAATACTCCACGTATGAAAAGGATTTCTATGCTATTATCTGGGCATTGAAGAAGTGGAGGCATTACTTAATCTTGAAGGAGTTTGTTTTATACAGTGACAACCATGCTTTGCAATTTGTGATTCAACAGGAGAAGTTGAATCAAAGACATGTCAAATGGGTTGAATATATGAAAAATTTCACTTTTATAATTAAACATATTTATGGAACTTCTAACAAAGTTGTTGATGCTTTGAGTAGGAAATGTTTGTTGTTGCAGGAGTTCAGAGTCAAAACATTGGGTTTTGATGATCTCAGGGACACGTACAGAGATGATCCAAATTTTAAAGAGGTGTATTAAGTAGCTGAGAATCCAATTCTCAGGGACATAGGTCAATGGATAGAATACATGATCCACGATGGATTGTTATTCAAGGGCAATCTACTTTGTATTCCAAAATGCTCCATGAGGGAGAATTTGTTGAAGGAGAAACATAGTGGAGGATTGGCCGAACATTTTGGTCATGACAAGATGTTCGTAAATTTGAATGAGTCATATTTTTGGCCAGGAATGCGAGTAGACATCAAAAGATTCATGGAAAGATGTGGAATTTGTCAGCATTTAAAAGGGAAAAGGAAAAATGCAGGATTTTATCAACTGTTACCCATACCTGGCAGGCCGTGGGATGCAGTCAGCATGGACTTCATATTGGGGCTGCCAAGAACACAAAGAGGAATTGACTCGATCTTTTTAGTGGTAGACAGATTTTCTACGATGGCGCACTTCAAACCGTGTCAGAAAACCAGTGACACAACTCACATTGTGAATCTGTTTTTCAAAGAGGTCATTCAACTTCATGGCTTACCAAGGAACATAGTTTCGGATCAAGACACCAAGTTTGTGGGACAATTCTGGAGGACCTTATGGAAAAATCTCGGAACAAACTTGTCGTTCAATTCAACTTATCATCCTCAGACAAATGGATAGATAGAAGTTGTAAAGAGGATTTTGGGAGACTTGCTGAGGAGCTTGGTGACAAAACACCATAGTCAGTGGGATAATATTCTGGCACAGGCGGAATTTTCTTATAATGATTCAGTGAACAAAAGCACAGGGCAGAGTCCATTCCACATTGTTTATGGCATGCAACCAAGAGGAGTTTCTGAATTGAGAGATTCAGAACAAAATGAAACTAGGAGTTCTAGTGCAGAGGATTTTGCAGAAGTGATGAAGGAACTTCATAGGCAGGTGAAGTAGCGATTACAGAATTCGAGCGAAGAGTATAAGCACAGAGAAGATAAACACAGGAGACAACTTCAATTTGAGGTTGGTGATTTGATTCTGGCACATCTGAGAAAGGAAAGGTTCCTGATTGGGACATATAACAAACTGAAGATGAAGAAGATCGGACCATGTAAGGTCTTGAAGAAATTTGGGGCAAATGCTTATGAGATTGAATTACCTAATGGGATAGGAATTTCTCTGATATTCAATGTCTTAGATTTGTACCCATACAAAGCTGAGGAAGAAGGAACAGATAATGAACAACCAGAGGTTTAGTGGGCTAAACATATGGAAATTGCAGAGAAGCCACAGATGGAAAGCATACTAGACAAAAGAGTTAGCAAAAGGACCAGGAGAAAAGAATATTTTGAATACTTGGTCAAGTGGAAGGGACATCCAATGGAAGATGCCAGCTGGGAGAATGAAGCAGAGATTCAAAAGCATGGACAGACCGTGCCAGAGCTCATGGACAGGAGCCCATGAAAATTTTCAAGCGAGGGAGTATGATGCAGGAGTATCGCCAACGTCAAGTAAGCATGGGCAACGCCAATGCATTTTGGCATGTGATAAAAATGTTTGAATGTTTTTGAAGTGGATGCGCCAAACATAAATGTAATACTTAAAGAGAGGCGTACTTCTTGATTTGTAAATAGACCTTGAGTGTCCCACTCTCGTTTGTATTAGGTGAAAGCATTTAAGTTAATGAATGTAAGTAGGTAGAATTGAATTCCTAGATTAGACAGTTTTAGGAGCAAAGAGGGAAACGAGATACAGACACCCTCCCTTCTATTATTGTAACAATAAGCAACATTATGATAAGGAATCATAGGAGAGAAGAAGCAGAGAGCTGTAGTTGAAAACACCCATGTACACAGATTTGAATTAATAGAAAGAGCTTCGATTCAAATTCATGGTGTCGTATTTGTTCTCTGTGTATGCATGTTGAATGTTATGCTCATGGATGTTTACTTTCTGTATACATTTTCTTTATATGATGTGTATATGATTTCATGTTTTGTGTTTGAAGTCTAAGAGAGAGAGAGAGTAAGGAATGAGTTTCAATTGTTTCTCTGCCTAAGTGAGTAAAATTCCTGCAAGGAGTGAAGTGAAGTTTGTCCGTAAGGACTGTGTTGACAGAGGTCAGAGTTTGTTTCTGCAAGCTCAGGAGAGATGACACGTTTCTCATTCTCACAGGAGTGAAATTTGGGCACAGGAGCCGTGCAAGGTGTGAGCAAGCTGAGTAAAGTCTTAGAGTTTGGGAACCTGAGAAATTGTTGAAGGACTATTACTGCAGGGAGTGCACAGAGTCAAAGGACTTCAATTATTTGAAGTAATTGAAGGATTTGTCGGAAGGAGTGCATACAAGATTCTTCTTTAAGAATCAGAGTTGGAGAAAGTTCAAGAGGGATAGGTTCTTCGCAGTTGTCGAAGAAAAGCACAGAAGGTTGGTGCCTTGAAGAGTTGTGAGGAGGCGCAATGATGTTGTTGTAGGAAGGAGAAATTTTGTGGAAGAACACGGTGTTCATTTCGCCGAAATCGTCAAGGGATATTTGGATGGTTGGAGTTCTCTGTGGAGAATTCACGAGGTCCCGGAAGCGTCAGATCCTGCAGAGCAGCAAAAAGGTTATGGTGCATGTTTTCTAAGTGTAAATCTCGGGAGAATAGAGCCGTAGGATCTAGGCTAACAGGGTCGTCAGATCACTCACATATTTTGCATCTCAGGGTTTTGGGAGGTGAAGGGTCGAAACCTTTGTAGCGAGACTCATGAAAGCACGAAAGGTGAAGTCCCAAGATAGCGAAGTAATCCGAGCCATTCGTCGGAAGAAGGACATGTGTCGTGAGATTACCCGTATTGGGGACTCGGACATCGGAGGTCCGAAGGAGAAGTTTTCAGCTTCGTGAGTGGCGAAGCTGCGAAGTGGATCAGGGCCATTCGTTGGAAGGAGGATAGGTGGTGGAGATATAGAGATCTCGCAAACTTGGAGGTTCACAGGGTGAAAGCCCAAGGATTGAGCGCTCCAAGTCATGAGAAGCGAAGTCGCGAAGTAATCTAAGCCATCCATCGGAGGAGGATAGGTGTCAAAGATCAGAGGATCTCATGAACTCGGAGGTTTTCTAGGTGAGAGTCTAGAATTTGGGTGCTCGAAGCAACGGGAAGCGAAGCCGCGAAGTGCCGAGGTTGCACCTAAGAGACACATGGAAGAAATGCACAGTGGGCCCAGGAATTAAACCAGTGGAAACACACCACCTATACGGAAGAGTCAACATCCCATTGACCTCTCGCGTCTCGGGTACTCGGGAGAAAGGGGAATGAAGGTTCGAGACTTTGGCTCACGAAGTCGCGAGAAGCAAGAATGAGAGTAGAAAGGTCAAATCTCACCTCTCGGGGGTTCGAGAAAGAAAGGTGCCAAGGCTCGACAGTTGAACTCGCGAAGGCGCGAGAGGCGAAAAGTGCTAGCGCTTGGCCTAGCTGGTGGTCGCGCAAGGAGGGCATTGAAGAAAGAAAGAGATATCCCCATTTCACGATCTTGGGTATCGTGATATTCGAGGGGAAGAGTCAGGAGCCATGACCCAGGAACTCGCGAGATTGCGAGCTGCAAGAAAGGACCAGTGCGGTGATAAATTTGAATTTCCAGTGAGGAGTCGAGAAAGCTGATCCTACTCGGAGGGGTTAAAGAATGATCCTTTGAGCGGATCTCGATCTGGAGGGGTTGATAGGGTCTGCGTCAAGTGGTATTAGAACACAGAAAGATTTCTTTTCTTTTTGTAGCAGGGAAAAGGAAGATTCACCATGCCACCGAGAAGAAGAGATAGGAAAATGCCTGATCCGCCAGAGGAGAGGGAAGTGCCAAAAAGAAGGGGTAGGCAGATGCCTAATCCAGCCATAGAAAGAGAGATGTGTGACCTACACGCCAGACTTGAGGACATGGAGACAACACAGATGTGTACAGCTGGTGTTGGGGAACTTAGTGATTCTGAAAGTGAAGATGAAGCTGAACATGAAGGAGAACAAGTCACAGCAGAAAATGCAGCAAATGAACGCCTACTTAGGGCTATTGCAAGAATGGGTGCTAAGGCAAAAATGGACATTCCATTATATGAAGTACATATAGATGTCGAAGAGCTTCTAGACTGAATTAGAGCTCTAGATACATATTTTGACTATGAGGATGTCGAGGAAGACAAAAAGGTCAAACATGTTGTCACAAGACTTAAAGGACATGCAACATTGTGGTGGAATGAGCTACAAGCTAACAGATGCTGCAAAGGCAAGCAGAAGACCAAGAGTTAGGATAGGATGATCTCAAATATGAAGGCGAAATTCATTCCCAGGGACTACCAAATTACTCTGTTTTGAAGAATGCAAAATTTGAGACAGAAACTGATGACAGTAAAGGAGTACAATGAAGAATTCTACAGGTTGAACATCAAGGTAGGTCATCGTGAAAGTGATGATCAAAAATTTTCCAGGTACATGAATGGTATGAGATACGACATTCAAGATGAGATGAGCATGATGACCATCCGAATAGTGGAAGATGCTTATCAGATGGCTCTAAAAGAGGAAGATAAGTTGAGCCGAAAACAAGGTCAAAGAGGCCAAGGAAGAAGTCAGGCCAAAGGCAAATCAGTTGCCCAGGATAGAAATCAGAAACCCAAGGAAGACTGGAAGAAACCTCAGACTCAAACTGAGAGAGGTGGAAGTTCACAGAAAGGGCATCATACAGAATAGAGAGGTCAATATGCTGACACAAACATTTTTTCTCGTACCAGAGGTAGAGGAAGAGGAAGAGGTGGAGTGGTAAAATGATTCACATGTGGAAAAGTCAGACACAAATCTTATGAATGTCTAGACAAAAAGAAGGAAGGTGGCGAAACTCACTTTGCCGAAGCACAGAGGCAAAATGTTGAGGTAGAGGATGTTGAAGGTGGGGGGTCACTAATGATGTGAAAAGTTCTCTTAACGCCAGAGAAGGAGGTAGATAATCCAGTGCAAAGGAACAATCTTTTCTGAATTTCTTGCAAAACCAAGGACAGGGTATGCAAATTCATTGTGGACAGTGGTAGTACAGACAATCTCGTTTCTACAGAGATGGTAGAAAAGCTGGAGCTGGAGACTATTGAACATCTGAGCCCATACAGAGTTTCATGGCTACAAAAAGGACATCAGGTAAATGTCATTAAACAATGTTTAGTTGAGTTTAAAATAGGAGGGTATAAAGATGAAATTTCTGTGATTTTATTCCCATGGATGTTTGCCATCTATTGCTGGGTAGACCATGGCAATATGACAGGAATGTGATTCATGATGGGAGAATGAACACATACACCCTAGAGAAGAATGGGAGAAATCACATGTTGTTGCCGATTAAGGACAAAGAGGTGAAACTAGAGGTGAGAAACACTGTACTTCTCATGAGTGGGAAGGAACTTCTTACAGAGTTTAAGAAGGAGGAACCGTAATTCATTGTGGCCAGGAAGCCAAACATTGTTTTAATCGGCACAAGGGTGGATTATCTACCAGAATAGGTTCAAAAAATGTTGGATGAATTTGCTGACATAGTAGTGGACGAACTATCTCGTTCATTGCCACCGATCAGAAGCGTGAGTCATCATATTGATCTCATACCTAGAGCTAGTTTACCAAACAAAGAAACGTACAGATTGACACCGCAGGAGAATGAAGAAGTCAAAAGACAAGTCCAGGATTTGGTTAGAGAAACCTTGAGTTCATGTGTTGTTTCGACAGTGCTCAGACCAAAGAAAGATGGAGGCTAGAGGATGTGTACTGACTCGAGGGCAATCAACAAGATAACCAACAGGTACAGATTTCCATTGCCAAGGATGGATGATTTGATGGATTGCTTGAGTGGGGCAAATTTTGTTTCAAACATTGATTTGAAAAGTGGATATCACCAAATTCGTATGAGAGAAGGTGATGAATGGAAGACAAACTTCAAGACTAACAAAGGGTTGTATGAATGGCTTGCTATGCCATTTGGCTTAACAAATGTGCCAAGTGCTTTCATGAGGTTGATGAACGAAGTCCTAAAGGAGTTCATCGGAAAATTTGTCATTGTGTATCTGGATGACATATTGATTTTTAGTAAAACAGAGGCAGAGAATCTGAAACATTTGGCTACAGTGATGAAGAGGTTACAGCAAGAGAAGCTGCTGATAAACATGAAGAAATCCTCATTCATGAAGACAAAGCTCATTTATTTGGGGTTTGTTATTTATGCATATAAGTTAAGGATGGATCCAGATAAGGTGGAGGTAATTAAGAATTGGCCATCACCAAAGAATATCTTTGAAGTTCGAATTTTTCATGGATTGGCTAGTTTCTATAGGAAGTTCATCAGAAATTTCAGTGGAATTAGTGCACATATGATGGACACAGTGAAGAAGAGACACAAATCTTTTCACTGGATGGAAGAGGCTGAGAAAGGCTTCAATTTGCTGAAAAGGAAAATCACAGAACAACTAATTATGGTGTTGCCTGATTTCCAAATTACATTTCAAGTAAAGTGTGATGCAAGTGGATTTGCAATAGGGGTAGTCTTGAGCCAAGAAGACATGACGATAACATACTTCAGCGAGAAGCTAAATGAAGCGAAAGTGAAATACTCCACGTATGACAAGCAGTTCTATCCTATTATCCAGGCATTGAAGAAGTGGAGGCATTACTTAATCCCGAAGGATTTTGTTTTATACAGTGACAACCATGCTTTGCAATTTGTGGATCAACAGGAGAAGTTGAATCAAAGACATGTTAAATGGGTTGAATATATGCAAAATTTCACTTTTGTGATTAAACATATTTCTGGAACTGCTAACAAAGTTGTTGATGCTTTGAGCAGAAAATGTTTGCTGTTGCAGAAGTTCAAAGTCAAAACATCGGGTTTTGATGATCTCAAGGACATGTACATAGATGATCCAAATTTTAAAGAGGCATATGAAGCAGCTGCGAATGCAATTCTTAGGGACAAAGGTCAATGGATAGAATACATGATCCAGGATGGATTGTTATTCAAGGGCAATCAACTTTGTATTCCAAAATGCTCCATGAGGGAGAATTTGTTGAAGGAGAAACATAGTGGAGGATTGGCTAGACATTTTGGTCATGAAAAGACGTTCGTAAAGTTGAATGAGTCATTTTTTTGGACAGGAATGCGAGTAGACATCAAAAGATTCATGGACAGATGTAGAATTTGTCAGCATTCAAAAGGGAAAAGGTAGAATCCAGGCTTTTATCAACCGTTACCCATAGCTGACAGGTCGTGGGATGCAGTCAACATGGACTTCATATTGGGGCTGCCAAGAGAACAAAGAGGATTTGACTCGATCTTTGTAGTGGTAGACAGAGTTTCTAAGATGTCACACTTCATACCGTGTTAGAAAACTAGTGACGCAACTCACATTGCGAATCTGTTTTTCAAAGAGGTCATTCAACTTCACGGCTTACCAAGGAACATAGTTTCAGATCGAGACACCAAGTTCATGGGACAATTCTGGAGGACCTTATGGAAAAAGTTGGGAACAAACTTGTCATTCAGTTCAGCTTATCATCCTCAGATGGATGGATAGACAGAAGTTGTAAACAGGAGTTTGGGAGACTTGTTGAGGAGATTGGTGACAGAACACCACAGTCAGTGGGATAATATTCTGCCACGGGCGGAATTTTCTTATAATGATTCAGTCAACAGAAGCATAGGGCAGAGTCCATTCCACATTGTTTATGGCATGTAGCCAAGAGGAGTTTCTGAATTGAGAGATTCAGAATAGAATGCAACTAGGAGTGCTAGTGCAAAGGATTTCGCAGAAGCGATGAAGGAACTTCACAAGCAGGTGAAGGAACGATTACAGAATTCGAGCCAAGAGTATAAGTGTAGAGAAGATCAACACATGAGACAACTTCAACTTGAGGTTGGTGATTTGATTCTGGCACATCTGAGAAAGGAAAGGTTCCTGGGTGGGACATATAACAAACTGAATATGAAGAAGATTGGACCATGTAAGGTCTTGAAGAAATTTGGGGCAAATGCTTCTGAGATTGAATTACTCGATGGGATGGAAATTTCTCCGATATTCAATGTCTCATATTTGTACCCATACAAAGCTGAGGAAGCAGGAACAGACAGTGAACAACCAAAGGTTCAATGGGCTAAATAGATGCCAGTTGCAGATAAGCCATATATGGAAAGCATACTGGACAAAAGAGTTAGCAAAAGGAAGAGGAGAAAAGAATATTTTGAATACTTGGTCAAGTGGAAAGGACATCCAGTTGAAGATGCCAGCTGGGAGAATGGAGAAGAGATTCAAAATCATGGATAGACCGTGCCAGAGCTCATGGATAGGAGCCCATGAAAATTTTCAAGCGAGGGAGTATGATGCAGGAGCATCGCCAACGTCAAGCATCAACAACATCAAGCGAGCGTTGGCAACACCAATGCATTTTGTCATGTGATAAAATTGTTTGAATTTTTTTGAAGTGGATGCACCAAACATAAATGTAATAGTTAAAGAGAGGCATACTTATTGATTTGTAAACAAACCTTGAGAGTCCCGCTCTCGTCTGTATCAGGTTAAAGCATTTAAGTTAATGAATGTAAGTTGGTAGAATTGAATTCCTAGATTAGACAGTTTTAGGAGCGAAGAGGGAAATGGGATATAGACACCCTCCCTTTTATTATTGTAACAATAAGCATCACTATGAGAAGAGAGCATAAGAGAGTAGAAGCAGAGAGTTGTAGTTGAAAACACCCATGTACAGAGATTTGAACTAATAGAAAGAGCTTCGATTCAAATTCGTGGTGTTATATTTATTCTCTGTGTATGCATGTTGAATGTTATGCTCATGGATATTTACTTTCTGTATACATTTTATTTATATGTTGTGTATATGATTTCATTCTTTGAGTTTGAAGTCTAAGAGAGAGAGTAAGCAATGAGTTTCAATTGTTTCTCTGCCCGAGTGAGTAAAATTCCTCCAATGAGTGCAGTGAAGTTTGTCTTCAAGGAGTGCGTTGACAGAGGTCACAGTTTATCTCTGCAAGCTCAGGGGAGATAACACGTTTCTCATTCTCGCAAGAGTGCAGTTGGGCACAAGAGCCGTGCAAGGTGTGCGCAGGCTGAGTGAAGTCTTAGAGTTTGTGAACCTGAGAAATTGTTGAAGGACTACTGCTGCAGGGAGTGCACAGAGTCGAAGGACTTCAATTCTTTGAAGTAATTGAAGGATTCACCACAAGGAATGCGTGTGGGAGTCTTCTTGAAGACTCGGAGTTGGAGAAAGTTCAGGAGGGATAGGATCTTTGTGGTTGTCGAAGAAAAGCACAGAAGGTTGGTTCCTTGAAGAGTTGTGAGGAGGCACAATGATGTTGTTATAGGAAGGAGAAATTTCATGGAAGAACACCGTGTTCATTTCACCAAAATCGTCAAGGGAGCTTTGGACGGTCGGAGTTCTCCGTGGAGAATTCATGAGGTCTCAGAAGTGTTATATCCCATAGAGGGGAAAGAAGGTTATGGTGCATGTTTTCTAAGTGTAAATCTCAGGAGAATAGAGTAGTAGGATCTGGGCCAACAGGGCCGTTAGATCACTCCCATATTTCGCATCTTAGGATTTTGGGAGGTGAAGGGTCGAAACCTTTATAGCGAGACTCAGGAAAGGGCGAAAGGAAAAGTCTCGAGATAGTGAAGGAATCTGAGCTGTTCACCAGAAGAAGGATGATGGCATTCTTTCGAGAATGATGATGCTCCTGATGAAGAAAAATTACAATGATTTATAGATACGCCAGCCAAGATGATATTGATGATGTTGTCCTCGTACCTGATGTTGTTGATGATGTTGTCCTCTCTCTCTCACATGATGCTACTGAAGAATAACCTTGTTTTTAAGGGGGAGTGTTGAAATAATGTAACTGCAAAGAGTATTCTTATTATTATTGATATTTTATTTATAAGATCAATCCCCATTGTGGATTGATCATGTCAGATATTGTAATAGGACCAAAT
>ML777126.1:1055219-1070263 GCA_009831015.1 Picea engelmannii
AAGAAGACCCAGAAATATAATAAAGGTGGGTTTACCCACCCAGATTAAGAAGTCAGCCCTGCCAGTGAAGAGACACTTCACACGTGCCAGAACTTGTATAAATAAAGGAGGCTAGCGCCTCATTTGATCACAACTCACTTGCTTAGTTTGAGAGACAAGTTTTTATCTGTTACCGACAAAGGAGAGAGAGAGTGGCGCATATCTTGGAGAGGACTTTCTATTTTAGCATAGAGATCTCTTGGCATTGTATTGGCTATCTATATTAAGGAAGTTTTGTTGGGTTTTCTTCCCCTAGAGGGTTTCCTAGGATAAATGTTGTGTCTCTTGTGAATGTGTATTTCTCAGTGATCTTGTTCTTATGTTTTTGTTATCTATTGAAATGCAAAGAACTATAATAATGGCATAAACATTAACACTATCGAGTTAAGGGATGTTGCAATAAGGATTTATGAGAACGTTATTGTTAAGTTTAAAAACAATGAGAGCTGATCAAAAGAGATTAACTGCAATATTGAAGTCAAACAAGGTTGTCCCTTGTCCTCTATCCTTTTTGGCATATACATTGATAGGTTAGAAGATTGCTTGGAAAAAAAAGATTGCGTCGACCCTACTCTCACTGGTATAGTCATCAATATTTTTATTTATGTTGATGATATCTCTCTTATGGAAAGAAGTCCCCATGATATTGAAAATGAACTAAGAATCCTCAAGGATTTTTGTTGCAATATGGGTATGACTGTTAATACCGATAAGACTAAGGTCATGATTATTAAATCCAATAAGATTACTTATTGATCCAGATTGTTTTCAAAATGAAATGAAAGAACACAAACTACAATGAATACTCATGAAAATTGCAAGAAACAGAGAAATACAACAATACTTAATTTCTATTAATGAAATAATTGTAAAGAGACTATAAAAATATAGAGTGCAAGACTCTCTAAAATGGTGGTAGTTTTATCTCTGAGAAGAGATGTGATGGCTACGCTTATTCACAAGAAGATGATTAAAATGAGGCTCTTAAAGCCTTTTTATGATAAACATGAATTCTAAAACCCTAGACATCCAAAAACCTAACCCTAGGAGATGAAACATAAAGAGTCATGTGGGCCCCGTTTGGGTAAGTTAGTACATTAACTTCTCAGGGTCGTCAAATTTTCATACGATCTTCATTTTAGGCAAGTGATAGTACATTGGAAAGGTATTTTCAAGAATTATGCATTATGCTGTAAAAATGTGAGTCTGTCTATAGTTATATTATGGCACACCAAAAAAACATTTAGGGCCCCAAAATGACCTTGGAAGTACAAAAGAGATTTGTTGACATGAAAAATCCAATAAGATTACTTATTGATCCAGATTGTTTTCAAAATGAAATGAAAGAACACAAACTACAATGAATACTCATGAAAATTGCAAGAAACAGAGAAATACAACAATACTTAATTTCACACCAAAAAAACATTTATAGTTATATTATGTGAGTCTGTCTATAGTTATATTATGGCACACCAAAAAAACATTTAGGGCCCCAAAATGACCTTGGAAGTACAAAAAAGATTTGTTGACATGAAAAATCCCAAAATAAGCGAGTTGGATTAGGTGGGTGGTCACTAGTATCCACGTGTAAGATGCGTAATGATTCAGACAACCCTAGAAGTGTAGAACCCACAATTACAAAGAATTATAGAAGAACGTGCTGAACTAAAAAATGACAAGAGAAGCTAGTTGAAATAGGTGGGTGGCCTCCAATATCCACCTAGATAAGTCCTCCCCCCTTAGGAAGAAATGGCCTCCATTGCGTTGGGTTCTCAAGGAAGAGGGGAAAGAATTTTCTGAATCCAATTCTTGGTGAGTTTTGTTCCTCATTGGAGAAGTTGTGCTGCTTGGTCTATGGAAGATTGTCAGAAACCTGTTGCTGGTGAGGTTGAATCTGTTCCACCAACCTGTTCTCTCTAGATTTGATGGGGAATTGTTTAGGAACCATTGTAAGTGAATAAAAAATATCTTATTTCTCTTCAGAAATCTATTTTTTTGGGATAGAAGGTGTTGAGGTTGTAGTGGTTGTAGTGGTCTTTTGTTTATCCTTTGAATAGACTTTGAAGAGGATGAATTTCATAGTATGAGATATTACCTTGCAACATTGTTTTGGTCAATTTGTAGTCAAAACTAACTTGGGTATCCTATAGAGATGACCTCCTAGAGTAATAATGACACTACGGGGTCTATACTCATAGACAACATGATGTTTCCACATCTATGGTTGGCTCAAAAAAACATCACAAACATCAAGAGGGGAAACATCACATACTAACTCATCTTTGAAAGGTTGGATACCATAGGAAAGGAAACATTTTTGGCTAACATGGAGATCTCATCCCTGGTGAATCCACCTGATGTTGTATGGTTATGGGTGTGGTGTTTTCGACAACCCTAATTGTTTGAATACCTTAGCTGAGATGAGATTCTTCTAGCTACCATTATAAAAAATGAAATGAAACGGGGTCCCATTCACCCACATCTATGAATGGAAGAGGATCTCCCCCTCTTTAGGATCTACTAGTTCTTCTAGTTGAATTGTTGTGGTCGTAGCATTGGGGTTTGCATTGATGATCTGTCTAGTTTCAATATTTTTTGGATTGGATTTTGAATCAGGGTTTGGCTCTCTTTCTTTGACCTCAACCACCAATGAATTTTTCGAGCGACATTCATTGGTGTTGTGCCAGGGGATTTTGTGGAAGTCACACCACTTTCCAATGTTGTTCTTCATCTTTCCTTTACCCTTCTTGTCCCGTGTCTTGGATTGGTTATCTAGAGGCTTGTAGTGATCCAGGTTTTATGAGAAAAATGAAATGAATATAGATTATTATTATTATTAACACCAAAACATAAGAATAAAAGAGATACAATAACAAATATACAGTAAAACTGGTTTTTATTCAATAAGAAAATGTGCTGAAACTTTAAAATGCAATCGAAAAAAATCTTGCTAGAATGATGGCAACTTTTCTCTGAGAAGAGATGTGACTATTGCGCTCTTTCGTAAGAAGATGGTTACAATGAGGATATCCAAGAATTTTTACAATAAACAAGAATTCCAAAACCCTAGACATCCAAAAACATAATCCTAGGATATGACGCGCCAAAAGTTATGTGGGCCTCGCTGGGGTAAGTTAGTACATCAACTTCTCGGGGTCATAACTTTTGCATATGATCTCCATTTTAGGTGCACGATATCCCATTGGAAATTTCTATATGAGGACTACACATTTTTTCATCAGAATCTAACTTCGTCTATAGTATAATTGTGGTGATCCCAAAAAACGTTGTTTAAGTCCTAAAAACGACCCCGAAAGTCAAGGACCCGAACACTAGAAAAAAAACTTCCAATCTTCCAAACTGCCAAATGAGCCAGTTGGAATAGGTGGGAGGCCACTGAAATCCATCTAGATCAATCCTTCTCTCTTATAAAGAAATGGTATCCATTGTGTTGAGTTCCCCCATCAGAAGAGGAAATTTCTGTTGGATTTGGCCCATAGTGAGTCAGTTTAATGGTGTAGGAGTTTCCCTACTTTGACAACTCGATAAAGATAGATCCTTTGTTGGTGTGTGTCCTTGAACTGTGTGTTCACAATATGATAATTGGATTCCTATTGTATGTAGTTAGCATTGAGCTCTGTGGGTGTCAACTATTTTTTTTATCTCTGAGGTATCCAATAATGGTGGGAAATATGGTTAAAGGAGATCCACGTTGAACACTGGGTGCAAGCCAAGGAAAGGTGGAATGTTGAGCTGAAAATAATTATCACCCATAGCCTTCGTGATGGTGTAAGGTCCATAACAGAGTGGGATAATATTCCTATGGGGATATGTAAGGCATTCTTTCTGCAAGTGCAACCACACTTTGTCTCCCACCTGAAACTTATGTGGCACTTGGTGTTGATCAGGGTGATGCTTGTACTTGGACTTGTACTTTTGTAAAATATCCTGAACCTATTGGCGGATGTGCTGGATCCACTCAATGACCTAGGAGTATTTTTCAGCTTCAATTGGAGAAGTATATGAGTCTATCGAGGTGGTTGCAATAGGAACTACAACATTCATGGGATCCAATGGTTGGAATCCCAACCCGACCTGAAAGGGGCTATGGTTGGTTGAGCTATGTAGGGATTAGTTGTAGATATGTTGAACGTAGGGAAGAATCTCATCCCATGTATATGGGTTCTTGGAATTGTGCATGTGCAAGATATGCACGATCATCCGATTGACGAACTCAATTTGGCCATCTATCTAGGGGTGGAAGGTAGTGGATTTGGTGATCTTGGTGTCCAACAATGACCAGAGGCTCGACCAGAATGTGCTGAGGAACCGGTTGTCCAGATCTGAGACAATGGTTTGTGGGATTCCAAAATGTACCCATACTTGCTCAAATAATATCTTGGCAATGTCCTCTATTGTGATGCTCTTCTTATGGGAGACTAGGATCACCATCTTGGAAAAGCGATCAACAACCAAAAAAACACAGTCATTTCCCCTCTTGGTGGATGGAAGGCTTGACATGTAGTCCATTGAGATGGATGTTGATGGCTTGGTCAGGAGTAGGGAGGGGGGTATACAAGCCTTATTTCTTAATGGTCGGTTTCATAATAACGTAGGCAGTGAAGGACCTGATATACTTGTTGACATCATGTCAAAGTTTTGACCAGTACAAATGTTTCTGTAGCACTGACACTGTCTTTTCCACAACAAGGTGTCCTACCACCTGACTGTAGTGGACTTCCCAAATCAACTTCACTCACTTTCTTGATGGAACACAAATATGGACCAGTTGACACAATAACCCATCCTAAAGATGGAAATTAGCGACAAATGAGTTTGTGCCCAAGATTTGGTATGTGGTGGTGAAGTCAGGGTCTATCTCATAGAGGTTGGGCCATATGGAGGTCTTGTGGCCGTAATAGTTTAGCACCGTGGTGAGTGTCGTGACTGGAGGTTAGTTGAGGAAATCAACGACTCGATTGGTACTGCCTTTTTTATACTTGATGTTGAGGTGGAACTGCTACAATTATGTGGACCACTTATGATGGAGGTCATTCTGCAATTTTCCTTCTCTCTGCATGAACTACAGAGGCTTATGATCCATGTGGATGATTGTCTCCTTCTCGAGAATGTAATGTCTCTATTGTTAGTAGGATTTAAAAATGGAGTACATTTCTTTGTCGTAAGTAGGATACTTACAAACAACATATGATAGTGTTTCCCTATAATAGGCCACGGGGTGGTCATTCAGAGTGAGAACTATGCCCACAACATAGTCTGAAGAATCTGTCTCGATATCAAAGGGTTTTTGCATGTTTGGTAATAAAATTATTGGGGATGAGAACAAGCGTTGTTTTAAATCATCGAATGCATGTTGTTTGTATAGGCCCCGCAAAATGTTTCCCTTACCACCACCCCTGGTTAATTCGCTCAAGGCCCATGCAATATGGGAGAATCCCAACAAGAACCTGTGATATAAATTGGTAAGGCCTAAAAATCTCTGAATCTCAGTTAGTGTGGTTGGGGTTAGCCTGTCATGAATGACTTGGATCTTGGATAGATACACATGAAAACCATGTTGATTCACTATTTAGCCTAGCTATTGGACCTTGTCCATGATGAAGGATCATTTTTCCAAGTTGGCATATAACTTGTGTTGTCATAGGGTATGAAAAAACTGTTGAATATGATGCAAGTGTTCCACCCACGTCTTGTTGTAGACGAGGATGTCATCTAGATAGAACACTACAAAATTATTGGTGAAAGGTTGAAGGATATCATCCATCATCCTCATGAAATTTGTTGGAGCATTTGTGAAACCAAAGGGAATGACCAACCATTCAAAAAGACCTTCTTTCAACTTGAAGGAGGTTTTCGATACATATGTCTATTCTATGGGGACCTGGTGGTATCTAGACTTTAGATCAATCTTAGTGAAGTATTTCCCCCCCTTGAGATGATAAAGGAGATCATCGATTCAGGGAATCGGGTACCAGTTCCCGACTATGATTTTATTTAGGGATCGATAATCAATGCAGAGTCACTAGGTCATGTATTTCTTCTATAACAACATGATTGGGCTCCCACAAGGTGATGATTTGGGATGGATGTGCCCCTTGTGGAGCAATTCTTGGATATTTCACTTGATCTCCTCATTCTCTGATAGAGAGAAGCAACAGACTGACCCATTGGGAAGTGGTATGTTGAGGGTCAGATCGATGGGATGCTTGACCTGACAGTGCAGAGGTACCTCTATAGTTGAGGAGAAGATATATTTGTATTCAACCATGAAATTGTCCACTTTCTTTTGTCATGTGAATAGGGTGGCCACAGAGGATTTGGATGTGGATATAATATTTCGCTTGCTCTAAGAGAGAATCAATAAGAAGACAAACTTCTCTGTCGAAGAGATAACCTTCTTGCATTGTTTGGAAGAGACCAAGGAAATAACACTAGGTGGGAGTGCTTCAGGTATCCAGTACAGTTTCTTATCCAAATTAATAATATCACTATGAGGCCTAGACTCATATATAGCATGACATTTCCATAAATAAGGTTGGCCCGAAAGAACATTACAAACTTTGAGAGGATCAACATCACACAATACCTCATATTTGAAGGGCTTGATGTCGTATGGCAAGTGACACTGTTGGCTGATGCAGACATCACTTTCTTGGTAGACCTATCCAATGGTGTAGGGTTGTGGGTGCGACATTGTCGGCAGGGCTAGCCGCTTCACAACCTCTTCTGATATGAGGTTCTTCTAGCTACCTCTATCAAAGATAAAGTGTAGCAAGGTGCCTTTTACCCACATCTGTGAATAAAAGAGGTGCTCACCTTCTTCTGGCTCATCTGGATCACCAAGCTAGACCTTGTTGGTAGCAACAGTGGCACTGGGTTTCGCATCAATGATCTGTCTTCCCCCTTCTGGTTCAGACTGAGAGTCAAAAATTGCATCTGATTTACAGTCTTTCACCTCATCCACCAACAATTTGTTTGAGCAGAAATCAACAGTGTTATTTCAGGGGCTCTTATGGAAGTCCCACCACTTCCTGATATCTTTCTTTGTCTCTTCGATGTCCTTGTTTGCTTGCAGTCTAGAATGGTTGTCCTGAGGCTGTCCATATTTTCTCCATCCTTTTTTCTTCGGGTTGGGGCTTCCCTTTACTTTATTTCGATGTGAGTGGTTTCCAGGCCCAAATTTTCGTGTCTTTTGTTTAATATTTTTCTCAATTTTGACAACATATCGATAGGTCACACCCAAAGACGAGATGTCCAAAATCTCCATTTCAGCTTGGATGTATATATGAAGACCACCATGATACTTGAGCATTAGATATCACTTAGAATATTTGATACCCATCTTGGTGCACAAGGTATGGAAGATATTTGTGAACTCTGGCACAACTTGGTCTCTTTCCTGTCGCAATGTGGTCCATTTTGTATATAGATCGTTATAACTTTTGACAAAGTGGTATTGTTCCTTGATAGCATCCCTGAAGGATTCCCAGGTGGCCACGATTGTAAATAGTGAGGGTTCCTCTGTTTCCTTTATCTCACAGAAAGTCTCCCACAAATATTTTACATAGGGAGTGGCTTTGAGGACAACACACGTAATCTTTTCTCTCTTCAAAAAGTTATGGATAAATAAATACCCTTCTACCAGATACAACCATTTGTCTACAATGTCTGCATCTATCTAAAATTTGAATATGGGAATATCAAAGTTGATTTTTACCTTGAAGGGGGTGACACCTCTGCTTGAGGAAGATGTGTGACTTGTTCATAGTTTCCAAAGCATTTGCGAAAACTATCCATCATTTCATTCCTATTTTGCGTGAGGGATTATTTTGAAAGGATCTTTTGTCCCGTTGTATTTATTTTTTCCCACCATGAGAGGTCACTTGGGTGTGTGAGAGATATTTTCCTCAAGTGAAACAAGCTCGAGACCCAATTCTTTGTACCCTCACCTCGTCGGGGACATGCATTAAGATCGACAAGGAGCAGACCGCTCTGATACCCCTGATCCATATTTTATGAGCATAATGAAATGAATACATATTATTATTATTATTAACATAGAAACACAAGAATAATAGAGATACCATAATAAATATATATTAAAATTGGTTTCTATTGAATAAGAAAATGTGTTGAAACTGTAAAATGTAGTGAAAAACAAGCTTGTTGGAATAGTGGCGGCTTATCTCTGAGAAGAGATGTGACATTTACGCTCGTTCACAAGAACATGGTTTCAATGAGGCTCTTCAAGAATTTTTACAATAAATAGGTATTCCAAAACAATAGACATCCAAAAACCTAACCCTAGGAGATTAAGCACCAAAAATCATGTGGGCCCCATTGGGGTAAGTTAGTACATGAACTTCCCGGGGTAGTAACCTCTTCATAGGATCTCTTTTTTAGGTGCATGATAGCTCATTAGAAAGGTATATCCAAGGAATACACATGTTTCCATCAGAATCTAACTCTGTCTATATTCTAATTGTAGTGATCCCTAAAAAAAAAATTTAGGGCCTCAAAATGGCCCCGGAAGCCAGGGACTCGAAAACTAGAAAAAAAATGCAAAAACAGAAAACTACCAAAATGAGATAGTTGGAATAGGTGGGAGGAAACCAACATAAATATGGATCAATCCTACCCCATTAGGAAGTAATAGACTCCATTGCATTGAGTTCGCCCATCAAATGAGGAAATTGTTGTTGGATTTGGCCTCCAGTGAGACACTTACCTTGGTGTAGGAGTTGCCCTGCTTTGAAATCTCAATAAAGTTGGATCCTTTGCTGAAAAATTCCATTGAACTATGTTTCCACAATATGATCATTGGATAGATTTTTTATGTAGTCAAGGTTGAGCTCTATGGGTGTCAAAAATTCTGTTATATCTAAGTTGTCTAATAATGGTAAGAAATATGACTGAAGGAGATCCATGTTGAACACCAGGTGCAAGCCAAGGAAAGGTGGAATGTTGAGCTCAAAATAATTTTCATCCACAACCATTATGAATGTGTAAGGTCCATAATGGAGTGGGATAATCTTACAATGGGGCCTAGTAAGGAATTCTTTTTGCGAGTGCAACCACACTTTGTCTCCCACCTAAAACTTATGTGGCACTCAATGTTGATCATGGCGCTGCTTGTACTTGGAATTAGACTTATGTAAAATATCCTCAACCTATTGGAGGATGTGCTGGATCCTCTCAATGAACCAAGAGGATTTTTTAGCATTCGTTGGATCAGGAGAAGAGTTGGCCAGGGTGGATGAAAGAGGTAGTGCAACATCCATGGGACCCAATGGTTGGAATCCCAACCTGACCTGAAACGGGTTGTGGATGATAGAGCTATGTAGGAATCATTTGTAGCTATGATGAACATAGGGAAGACTCTCATCCCATGTGTGGGGGTGATTGGAATTCTACATTCGCAGGATATGAACGATCATTCGATTGTTGAACTCAGTTTGGCCATCTGTATGGAGGTGGAAGGCAATGGATTTTGTGAGCTTGGTGTCCAACAGTGACCAGAGGCTCGACCATAGTGTGATGAGGAACCGACTTTCCTGATCTGAGAAATTATTTTGTGGGATTCCAAAATGTATCCATACTTTTTCAAAGAAGAGCTTGGTGGTGGCCTCTATTGTGATTCTCTTCTTGCAGGTGACAAGGATCGCCATCTTGGAAAAGCGATCAATAACCACCAAAACACAGTCATTTCCCCTCTTGGTGGATGGAAGGCCCAACATGGAGTCCATTGAGATGGATTCCCATGGCCTTTCAGGAGTAGGAAGGGGGTTGTTTAGGCCTTGTTTCTTAGTGGTCGATTTGGAAATAACAAAGGTAGTGCAAGGCCTAATATACTTGCTGACATCTTGTCTGAGTTTTGACCAATAGAAATGTTTCTGCAGCACTACCACTATCTTTTCGACACCGAATTTTCCTTCCACCTGACTGTAGTGGGCTTCCCAAATCATATTTTCTTGCTCACTTGATAGAACACAAAGATGGCCCAGTTGGCACAATATTCCCTCCTGAAGATTGAAATTAGAGACAACTGAGTTTGCACCAAACATTTGGTATTTTGTGAAGAGTTTAGGGTCTATCTCATAGAGGTTGGGCCATCTAGAGGTCTCGTGGCCACATGAGTCTAGCACCATGGTGAGTGTTGTGACTGGAGGCTGGCTAAGACAATCAATGACTTGGTTGGTATTGCCCGTTTTATACTTGATGTTGAGATATAATTACTGCAAGTATGTGGACCACATCTGATGGCAGTCATTCTGCAATTTTCCTTGTGTCTACATGAATTGTAATGGCTTATGATCCATGTGGATGATTGTCTCCTTCCTGAGAATGTAATGTCTACACTAGGGGTAGGGTTGCACAATGGAGTACATTTATCTTCCGTAAGTAGGGTACTTACAAAAAAAATCTAATGGTGTCTCACTATGATAGGCCACAGGGTGGTTGTGTTGAGTGAAAATTGTGCCCACGGCATAATATGAAGAATCTGTCTTGATCACAAAGAGATGTTGTAGGTCATGTAATGAATGTACTGGGGATGAGCACAAGTGTTTATTTAAATCATCAAATCCTTGTTGTTGGGATATGCCCCACACAAAGTTTTCCTTACGACCACCCTTGGTTACTTGGCTAAGGGCCCATGAAATATGGGAGAATCCCAACATGAACTTGTGATAGAAATTGGTAAGGCCTAAGAAGCTCTGAAGCTTAGTGAGTGTGGTTGGGGCTGGCCAGTCACAGATGACCTAGATATTGGATGGATTCACATGAACACCATGTTGATCCATGGTGTAGCCTAGGTACTGGGCTTTGTCCATGTCGAGGGATAATTTTTCCAGGTTGGCATATAGCTTGTGCTACCTTAGGGTGTGCAAAACCTACTGAAGATGTTGCAAGTGTTCCTCCCAAGTCTTGTTGTAGATAAGGATGTCATCCATATACACCACGAAAAAAGTATTGGTGAAAGGTCGTAGGATATCGTCCATCATCCTCATGAAAGTTGTTGGAGCATTTGTCAAACCAAAGGGCATGACCAACCATTCGAAAATACCTTCTTTTGACTTGAAGGCAATCTTCCATACATCTGTCTGTTCTATGGGGACCTTGTGGTAGACAAAATTTATATCAATATTACTGAAGTATTTCTCCCCTTTGAGTTGATCAAGGATATCATCGATTCAGGGAATTAGGTATTGATTCTTCACTGTGATTTTATTTAGGGCCCCGTAAGAAATGCAGAGTCTCTAGGTATCGTCATTCTTCTGCACCATCACTATTGGGATCCCAAAAGGCGATGAAATGGGATGAATTTTCCCCTTGTGGATAAGTTCTTGGATTTGTTGCTTGATCTCCTCATTCTATAAAAAAGAGCAGTGGTAGAATGGTCCATTGGGCAGTGGTGCGCTGGGGTCATATCGATGGGATGCTTGACCTGAAAATGTAGAGGTACCCTGGAGAAGATGTATTTGTATTTTTCCATGACCTTGTCCACTTGCTTCTGCTATGTGAAGAGGTCGGTCGCGAAGGCATTGGATGTGGATGCAATCTTTCTCTCTCCAAGAGAGTGAATCATGAAGAAGACAAAATTCCCAGTATGAGAGATGACCTTTTTTCATTTCTTAGCAGAGATCAAGGAAATAAAACTAGGTGGGACTGCTTCAGGTATCCTGTACAATTTCATGTTCAAAGTAATAATAAAACTGCGAGGACTATACTCATATGCAACATGAAATTTACAGAAATAAGGTTGGCCCAAAAGAAAATTACAAAATTTTAGAGGAGCAACATCACACAATACCTCATCTTTGAAGTGCTTGATGTAGTATGACAAACGACACTATTGGTTGACGTGAAGATCACTTCCTTGACGAACCCATTGAATCTTGTAGGGCTATGGGTGTAGAGTAGTTGGTAGGGCTAGCCGCTTTATGACCTCTTCTAATATGACATTCTTATGGCTACTGCTATCAATGATAAAGTGTAGTAGGGTGCATTTTACACACATCTATGAATGAAAGAGGTGCTCGCCTTCTTCTTTTTCACCTGGTTCACCGGGCTGGATCTTGGTGGTAGCAACAGTGGCACTAGGTTCTGCATCAATGATCCATATCCCCCTTTATAGTTCTGACTCAGAGTCAGAACCTGCATTTGAGTTAGAGGCTTTCACCTCAACCACCAGTGATTTCTTTTAGAAGAAATCGGTAGTGTTATGGCAGGGGCTCTTATGGAAGTCTCACCACTTCCCGATATATTTCATTGTCTTTCTAGTGTCCTTATTTTCTTGCAGCCTAGATTGGTTGTCATCAGGCTATCCATCTTTCCTCTGTCCTTTGTTTTGTAGGCTTTATATTCCCTTTACATTCTTTTGATGTGAGGGGTTCCCAGGCCCAAATTGCAGCTTCTTTTGTTTAATCTTTTGCTCGATTTTGATGGAATATCGATAGGCCGTGCCTAAGGATGAGATATCCAAAAACTCTATTTCGACCTAGATGTATCTATGTAGACCACCACGATACTTGAGCACCATATGTCACTCAGAATATTTGATACCCAGCTTGGTTCGCAAGGTATGGAATATATTTGTGAACTTTGACACTTGGTTTCTTTCCTACCACAGCGTGGTCCATTTAGTATATAGGTCGTCATAACTTCTGATAGAGTAGTATTGTTCCTTCATAGCATCCCTGAAGGATTACCAGCTAACCATGACTATAAATAATGAGGGTTCCTATGTTTCCTTTTTTCTCACAGAAAGTATCCCACCAATATTAGACATGAGGAACCACTTTGAGCAGCACAAACGTAATCGTTTCTATCTTCAAAAATTTATGGACAAAAAAATACCATTCTAGCATATTCAACAATTTGTCTACAACATATGCGTCTATCTAACCTTCAAATATGGGAATATCAAATTTGATTTGTACCTTAAGGGACGACGCCTACACTCGAGGAACCCCTTTCGTTCATTTCTTTCCTTTGTGGTGTGAGGGATTCCTTGAGAAACATTTTGAAAGGATCTCCTCTCCCGTCATCTTTATTTTCTCCCACCATGAGAGGTTGCTAGGGCATGCAAGAGATTTTTTCCTCAAGATAAACAAGTTCGAGACCCAATTATTTGTACCCTGACCTCGTCGGAGACATTCATTAAGAATGACAAGGAGCAGACCGCTCTAATACCACTGATTCATATTTTACGAGAAGAATGAAATGAATACAGATTATTGTTATTCTTAACATAGAAACACAATAATAATAGAGATATAATAAAATAGATATAGTAAAACTAGTTTCTATTCAATAAGAAAAGGTGATGAAAATGTAAAATGCAATGAAAAACAAGCTTGCTAGAATGGTGGCATCTTATCTCTGAGAAGAGATGTGACGACTGCACTTATTCGCAAGAAGATGGTTACAATGAGTCTCTTCAAGAATTTTTACAATAAAAAGGAATGACAAAACCCTAGACATCGAAAAACCTAACCCTAGGAGATAAAGCACCAAAATTCATCTAGGCCCTATTGGGGTAAGTTAGTACACCAACTTCCCGGGGTTGTAACTTCTGCATATGATCTTTGTTTTAGGTGCATAATAGCCCATTGGAAAGGTCTATCTGAGGAATACACATGTTTCCATATTAATTTGACTGAGACCATATTCTAATTGTGGCGAGCCCTAGAATTCTTGTTGAGGGCCTCAAAATGGCCCCGAAAGTTGAGGACTCGAAATCTAGAAAAACAATGTCAAACTGGAAAAATGCCAAAATGATTCTGTTGGAATAGGTGGGAGCCCACCAAAATCTAGATGGATCAGTTGGTTAGGTTCATCTTTACCATGCTTTGGTTGTTGCATACTTGTAGAGCCAAATTCCCATTTGTTCCGGTGCCTAAATTTCTACTCAATTTTTACAGCATATTGTTAGGAAGCTCCCAATGGTGAGATGTTTAGGAAATCCATTTCAGTTTGGATGTATCTATGTAGAGCCCCACGGTATTTCAGAACCATATGTTGCTTAGAGTCTTTGATATCCAGCTTGGTGCGTAATGTATGGAAAGTATTTGTGAACTTCAACATTGTTTGTCTCTTCTCTTGCCACATTGTGGTCATCTCATGTAATGGTATTCATAGTTATCAATATGATATTAATGTTCCTTTACCACATCCACAATAAATTCCCAAGTGGGCTCGACCCCATATATTCCAAATTCCTCTGTGGAAATTTTCTCCCAATAAGTTTCCCACCATTGTTTGACATGGGGGAGAGCCTTGAGGAGTGCGAAGGTGATATTTTCCCTGTCAGAAAAAATTTGAACAAATAAATAACCTTCTAATAGATTTAACCATGTTTCTAGGGAATTTGCATCTATCTGACCTTCAAATATGATAATATCAAAATTAACTTGTACCTTGAAGGGAGAGGTTCCTCGAAAATGGACGCTTGATGAATACACACCTATTTCTATTGATAGGCATTGCAGGATGTGTGAAAAATTATTGATCCTTTCGTCCCTCTGTTGCACGAGAGTTTTTTCAAGCAACAGGTTAATAGAATATTATACTCAACCATTTTTCTTTTCTGCCACCATCAAGGGTTTCTTGGGCATGAGAGAGTGATTTTCCTCAAGAGAGACAAGATCGAGACCCAACTGGCTATACTCGGACCTCGTTGGGGACATGCACTAAAAAATGATCAAGACTAGCCTGCTCTGATACCACTGATCAACATTATTTTCAGAACAAAATAAAAGAAGATAAACTACAATGAAATACTCATGAAAATTGATAGAAATAGAGAAATACAACAATACTTGATTTCTATTAATAAAAGAATTGTAAAGAGATTGTAAAAATACAGAGTGCAAGACTCGCTAGAATGGTGGTAGTTTTATCTTTGAGAAGAGATGTGATGACTACGCTCATTCGAAAGAAGATGATTGCAATGAGGCTCTGAAATCCTTTTTATGATA
>ML777126.1:1082136-1135425 GCA_009831015.1 Picea engelmannii
ATATATATATATATATATATATATATATATATATATATATATATATATATAATTTGGATAGAAATTTTAGACACCAATGCTAAGAAGATGTATATGACAATTTACTATTTTGCACCTATTAATTTTACTTTTTATAAGAAAAACAATCTAGATAACAATTGACCCTATAATAATTTAGAACAATATTTACACTTTGGAACTTAGTTGGTCAAATTGTGCAGCTTTCAAGACCTAATAATTTGCAATGCAGTAATGAAGTGGCAAGACTCCAACCAAATATCTTGTATTCTTGGACTATGGACTAGGTAGTAGTTTAGTAGATTATGTGATATTTGATATCCTAGTTTCCAACCAAATAACAACTTTTCACCTTTTAAATGACCATGATCCCAACTCCGATCATAAACCTTTAACCCTAAGTGTATAATTTTCCATGCACAGGAGCTCCAGTGAAGAAAATTATGATAATCAAAGGAATAAGTAAAGTTGACATTTTCTTAAAAGATTTAAATAGTAAATTAAATATCCTAACTTATAAGGACAACATTGAATAACTCTATCATAATTTTACAACTACCCTTTCCACGTCTATTAACAAGTTCTCTTTAGAGGTGTTGTGTCCTAGCCACTGGGGATGCTTCTAATCAGTCTTTAAACCTCGATAAGATCAATACGCACAAATCCCTAATTAAAATGAAAAAAATGTACTATATCAAGAAAAGGCAAGAACAACTTTCACAAGTATATAAGCTCGATCCTAAGATGTTCTGGAGCCAAATTATAAACCACAATACTAAAGAAAATAATAGGATTTCCTTTAGGGACTGGAATTCCTACCTTAAAAGTCTTTACGAGTTCCCTAATTACATGGACACCATCCTCATTGTCCCTACAAAGGAATAAGTTTTTTCTTTAGATGACATAGAGTTTGTGGTTAAGCAGCTTGCAAATGGGAAATCTAAGGACATTGAATGCTACCAAGCTGAAATTTTTAAAATCAGAGGGCCTATCCTTATCCCTCACATACTAAAGCTCTTCAATTTAGCATTCAAGTAGGGCTTCCCTAAACCCTAGACACAAAGCCTCATTGTTATTATTTTTAAAAATGGGGATATAAACATTCACTTTAATTATAGGACCACTATGATTAGCTCGATTTTAGCGAAGCTTTATGGAATTACTTTGGAAAAGAAGAATATCCTTTTGCTAGAAATTCATGGTAAAAGAGCTAAAGGCTAGACCAGGTTTAAGAGATATCATTCAACTGTGGACCATATTGTTACCTTTAGGATCATTTCAGAGGAGTTATGCAATACTAAAACCAATTGTTTTTGTTGTTTTGTTGACTTTAAAAAAGATTTTGACATGGTTCCTAAGAAAAACCTTTGGAATAGGTTGGAAGAGATAAAAGTGCCTATCAAGTTGAGGGATGTTGCAATAAGGATGTATGAGAACATTATTGCTAAGTTTAAAAAAACCAAGGGATGGTAAAAATATATTAACTACAATATTGGAATCAAACAAGGTTGTCCCTTGTCCCCTATTCTTTTTGGCATATACATTGACAAGTTAGAAGATTTCTTGGAAAAAGAAGGTTGTGTCGGCCCTACTCTCGCTAGTATAGTAATGAACCTTCTTCTTTATGCTGATGATATTGTTCTTATGGCAAGGAGTCCCCATGATATTAAAAACCAACTAAGAATCCTCAAGTATTCTTGATCCAATATGGGGATGATTGTTAATACTGATAAGATTAAGGTCATGATTATTAAATCCAATAACATCACTTATTGATCTAGATTGTTTTCAGAATGAAATGAAAGAACACCAATTACAATGAAATACTCATGAAAATTGCGAGAAATAAATACAACAATACTTGATTTCTATTAATGAAAGAATTGTAAAGAGACTTTAAAATACAAAGTGCAAGACTTGCCAGAATGGTGGTAACTTTATCTCTGAGAAGATATGTGATGGCTACGCTCATTCACATGAAGATGATTACAATAAGGCTCTAAAATCCTTTTTATGATAAACATGAATTCCAAAACCCTAGACATCAAAAAACCTAACTCTAGGAGATGAAACGCCAAAAGTCATGTGGGCCCTGTTTGGGTAAGTTAATACATTAACTTCCCAGGGTCGTATCTTTTTCATATGATATCCGTTTTAGGCACATGATATCCTATTGGAAAGGTATTTTCAAGAACTACACATTACATCGTCAAACTCTCACTCTGTCTACAGTTTGATTGTGGCACCCCAAAAAAACATTATTTAGGGCCCCAAAATGGCCCTCGAAGTACAAAAATATGTGTTGACATGAAAAATCCCAAATTAAGTCAGTTGGATTAGGTGGGAGGCCACCAGTATCCACCTGGAATATGCGTAGGGATTCAGACAGGCCCAGAAGTGTAGAACCCATAATTACAAATAAGTACAGAAGAACATGCTGAAATAAAGAATGACAAGAGGATGTAGTTGGAATAGGTTGGTGGCCACCAAGATCCACCTGGATCAGTCCTCCCTCATTAGGAATAAATTGTCTCCATTGTGTTGAGTTTCCATGGAAGAGGGGAAAGAATTTTTTGAATACGAATCTTGGTGAGATGCGTGCCTTGTTGGAGAAGTTTTGTTTCTTGGTCAGTGGAAGACTATCACAAACCTGCTGTTGGCGGGGTTGAATCTTTTCCACCAACCTGTTGTCTCTAGATTTGATGGGGCATTGTGAAAGAACCATTGTAGGTGAAGAAACAATATCTTCTTTTTCTTCAGAAATATTTTTTTGTTGGATAGAAGGTGTGAGGCTACAATGGTTGTAGTTTTATTCTCTGCATCCTTTGAACAAACTATGAAGATGATGAATTTTGTAGTATGAGAGATTACATTGCGATAGTGTTTTGGTGGAGCAATAGTCATAACTAACTATGGTATTCTATAGAGATGAATATCCATAGTAATAATGACACTACAACGTCTAAACTCATAAACAACATGACATTTCCACATATATGGTTGGCCCCAAAAAACATCACAATCATCAATAGGGGAAACATCACACACTACCTCATACTTGAAGGGATGGATGCCATAAGACAGGCGACACTACTAGCTGACATGAACATCTTGTCCTTGGTGAAGCCACTCAATGTTGTATGGCTATGGGTGTGGTGTTTTCGACAACTGCAACTGTTTGACGACCTTAACTGAGATGAGGTTCTTATGACTATCCTTATTGACAATGAAATGAAATGGGGTCCCCTTAACCCATATCTGTGAATGGAAGAGGTGCTTCCCCTCTTCAGGATCTACTGGTTCTTCTGGTTGAATTGTTATGATCGTAGCAGTGGGGTCTGTGTTGATTTTCTGTCTAGTTTCAATATTTTATGGATTGGACTCTGAATTAGGGTTTGGCTCCTTGTCTTCGACCTCGTCTACCTTTGATTGTTTCAAGCAAAACTCATCGGTGTTGAACCAGGGTATTTTGTGGAAATCACACCACTTCCCAGTTTCATTCTTCATCTTTCCTTTACCCTTCTTATCTCGAGTCTTGGACTGGTTGTCTAGAGGCTGTTGGTGATCTAGGTTTTATGAGAAGAATGAAATGAATACATATTATTATTATTCTTAACAGAAAAATATAATAATAATAAAGATACAGTAACATGGATATAGTAAAACTGATTTCTATTCAATAAGAAAATGTGTTCAAACTCTAAAATGCAACGAAAAACACATTTTTTAGAATGATGGTGGATTATCTCTGAGAAGAGATGTGACGAATGCACTCATTCGCAAGAATATGGTTACAATGAGGCTCTCCAATCCTTTTTACAATAAAAAAGAATTCCAAAACCCTATACATCCATAAACATAACCCTAAGAGATGAAGTGCCAAAAGTCGTGTGGGCCCCGTTGGGGTAAGTTAGTACACCAATTTCCCAGGGTCGTAACTTCTAAATACGATATTCGTTTTAGGCACACGATAGCCCATTGGAAAGGTCTATCAGAGGAATATAAATGTTTCCTTCAGACTCTAACTCCGACTATAGTATAATTGTGGAAAGCCCTAAAAATGTTGTTTAAGGCCTCAAAATGGCCCCCGAAGTCAGGGACCCAAAAAATAGAAACAAACTTCCAAACTTCCAACTGCCAAATGAGCTAGTTGGAATAGGTGGGAGGCCACCAAAATCCATATGGATCTATCCTCCCCCATTAGGAATAAATGGTCTCCATTTTGTTGAGTTCTCCCATCATATGAGGAAATTCCTGCTAGATTTGGCCCCCAGTGAGCCACTTCCCTTAGTGCAGGAGCTGCCCTAGTTTGACAACTCGATAAAGTTGGATCCTTTGCTGGCATATGCCAAGAAAAAGGTGAATGTTGAGATCAAAAGCATTGTCACCAACAACCTTAGTGATGGTGTAAGGTCCATAACAGAGTGGGAGAAGCTTCTGATAGAGCCTTGTAAGGAAATCTTTTTGCAAGTGAAACCACACTTTGTTTCCCACCTAAACTTTATGTGACACCCGATGTTGATCATGGAACTTTTTGAACTTGGAATTGGACTTCTGTAAAATATCTTGAACCTGTTAGTAGATGTGTTGGATCCATTCAATGAGCCAAGAGGATTTTTCAGCTTCAGTTGGAGCAGGATATGAGTCAGTTGGGGTGGCCGCAGGAGGTAGTGCAACATGCATGGGACCCAATGGTTGTAATTCCAACCCAACTTGAAAGGGGTTGTGGTCGGTTGAGCTATGTAGGGTTTGGTTGTAGCTACATTGAACATAGGGAAGAATCACATCCCATCTGTAGAGGTGCTTATAATTGTACATGTGCAGGATATGCACGATCATATGATTGACGATCTCAATGTGGCCATTTTTTTTGGGGTGGAAGGTACGAGATTTGGTGAGCTTGGTGTCCAAAAAAATACCATAGGCTCAACCATAATGTGCTGAGGAAACGACTATCCCGATATGAGACAATGGTTTTTGGGATTAAAAAATTTACCCATAATCATTCAAAGAAGATCTTGGTAGTGGCTTCTATTGTGATTCTCTTCTTGTGGGCGACTAGGATTGCCATCTTGGAAAAGCGATCAACAACCTCAAAAACACAATCATTTCCCCTCTTGGTGGATGGAAGGCCCAACTTGTAGTCCATTGAGATGGATTCCCATGGACTGTCAAGATTAGGAAGGGGTGTATATAGGCCCTATCTCTCAGCGTTTGGTTTTGTAATAGTGCAGGAAAAGAAGGACCTGATATACTTGTTGACATCCCTTCGAAGTTTTGGCCAATAGAAACATTTCTGCAACACTGCCATTGTCTTTACGATGCCCAAGTGTCCTACCATCCAAATGTAGTGGACATCCCAAATCAACTTCACTCACTCGTTTGAAGGAACACAGAGATGGACCAATCGCCACAATAACCCTTCCTAAAGATGGAAATTAGCAACAACTAAGTTTGCGCCCAACAGTTGGTATGCGGTGGTAAAGTCAAGGTCTGACTCATAGAGGTTGGGCCATCTGCAGGTCTCGTTGTCGCAAGAGTCTAGCACCGTCATGAGTGTTGCGACTATAGGTCGACTAAGGAAACCAACAAATCGGTTGGTACTACCTTTTTTATACTTGATGTTGAGGTGGAATTGCTCCAAGTATGGGGACCACTTCTGATGGAGGTCATTCTGCAATTTTCCTCATGTCTGAATGAACTGTAATGGACTATGATTCATGTGGATGATTGTATCCTTTCTGAGAATGTAGTGTCTCCAATGGTGATAGGCTTTCATAGTGGAGTACATTTCTTTATCGTAAGTAGGGTACTTATGGACAACATATGATAGTGTCTCACTATGATAGGCCACAGGGTGGTCATTTTGAGTGAGAAATGCACCCACAACATAGTCTGAAGCATATGTATCAATCTCAAAAGGTTGTTGTAGGTTTGGTAATGCAAGTATTGAGGTTGATCACAAGCGTTGTTTTAAATCATCAAACACTTATTGTTGGGACAGGCCCTACATAAGTGTTTCCTTACCACCACCCCTGGTTACTTAGTTGAGGGCCCATGCAATATGGGAGAATCCCAAGAAGAACCTGTGATATAAATTGGCAAGGCCTAAAAAGATTTGAAGCTTAGTGAGTGTGGTTGGGGTTGGCCAGTCACAGATGAACTGGATCTTGGCTGGATCCACATGCACACCATGTTGATCCACGATGTAGCCTAGTTACTACAACATGTCCATGACAAAAGAGAATTTTTCCAAGTTGGCATATAGCTTGTGCTACCAAAGGGTATGTACAACCTGTTGAATATGCTACAAGTGTTGCACCCAAGTCTTGTTGTAGATGAGGATGTCATCCAGATAAATCACTACAAAATTATTGTTGAAAGGTTGTAGGATATCATCCATCATCCTCATGAAATTTGATGGATCATTTTTCAAAGCAAAGGGCATGAATATCCATTCAAAAAAACCTTCTTTTGACTTGAAGGAGGTCTTCCATACATTTGTTTGTTCTATGGGGACCTGGTGGTATCTAGACTTCAGATCAATCTTAGTGAAGTATTTTCCCCCTTGAGATGATCAAGGAGATCATTGATTTAGGGAATCAGGTATCGGTTCTCGAATATGATTTTATTTAGGGTTCGGTAATCAATGCAGAGTCACCAGGTCCTGTCCTTCTTTTGTACCAACACGACTGGGATCCTAGAAGGAGATGAGTCAGGACATATGTGCCCCTTTTGGAGCAGTTATTTGATATGTCACTTGATCTCCTAATTTTCTAACAAAGACTGGCAATAGAATGGCCAATGGGATCCGCACTAATGATCCATCTCCCCCCTTCTGGTTCTGACTCAGAGTTGGAACCCGCATCTAATTTAGAGGCTTTCACGTCAGCCACCAATGATTTTTTTCAGCGACAATCAACAATGTTATGCCATGGGCTCTTATCGAAGTCGTATTGCTTCCAACTGTCTTTCTTTGTCTTTATGATGTCCTTCTTTACTTGTGGCCTAGACTGGTTGTCCTGAGGTTGTTCATATTTTATTTTTCCTTTTTTCTAAGGGTTAGGGCTTCCCTTTACCTGATTTTGATGTGAGGGGTTCCTAGGCCCAAATTTTTGCATCTTTTGTTGAATATTTTTCTCGATTTTGATGACATATTGATAGGTCGCACCCAAGGATGATATGTCCAAAAACTACATTTCAGCTTGAATGTATCTATGCAAAACATCGTGATACGTGAGAACTAGATGTCGCTCAAAATCTTTGATACCCAACTTAGTGCACATGGTATGAGAGATATTTGTGAACTCTGGAACTACTTGGTCACTTTCTTGATGCAGTGTGGCCCATTTTGTATATAGATCGTCATAAATTCTGATAGGGTAGTATTGTTCCTTGATAGCATCCCTAAAGGATTCCCAGGTGACCATGACTGTAAATAATGAGGGTTCCTCTATTTCCTTTTTCTTAGATAAATTCTCCCACCAATCTTTGACATAGGGAATGACTTTGAGGAGTGAAAACGTAATGTTTTCTCTATTCGAAAAGTTATGGATAGAAAATTCCCTTCTAGTAGATACAACCATTTTTCTACAACATCTACATCTATAGACCTCAAAATATGGGAATATAAAATTTGATTTGTACCTTGAAGGGGGAGACTCCTCCACTCAAGGAAGATGCATTGGCTGTTGGTATATGTTGAAGGATTTGTGCAAAACTATCCAGCATTTAGTTCCTCTTTTGCATGAGGCATTCCTCGAGCAACATTTTGAAAGGATCTCTTGTCCTATCATTTTTATTTTCTTCTACCATGAGAGGTCGCTTGGGCTTGCGATAGTTTTTTTACTCAAGATAAACAAGATTGAGACCCAATTTTTTGTACTCTAACCATGTCGGGGACATGCATTAAGAACGACAAGGAGCAAACCGCAATGATACCACTAATCCAAATTTTATGAGAAGAATGAAATGAGTACATATTATTATTATTCTTAACACAGAAACACAAGAATACCAGAGATACAATAACAGATATATAGTAAAACTAGTTTCTATTCAATAAGAAAATGTGTTGAAACTATAAAATGCAACGAAAAACAAGCTTGCTAGAATGGTGGCAGTTTATCTCTGAGAATATATGTGATGGTTGTGATCATTCACATGAATATGGTTAAAATTAGGCTCTCCAAGAAATTTTACAATAAAAAGGAATGCCAAAACCCTAGACATTCAAAAACATTACCCTAGGAGATTAATTACCAAAATTCATGTGGGCCCCGTTGGGGTAAGTTAATACTTCAACTTCCCGGGTTCATAACTTCTTCATATGATCTCCGTTTTAGGTGAATGATAGCCCACTGGAAAGGTATATCCAAGGATTACACATATTTCCATAATAATTTGACTCTATCTATAATCTAATTGTGGTGATCCCTAAGAACATTTTTTATGGAATCAAAATGGCCTTGAAAGCCGGGGACCCAAAAACTAGAAAAAACTGCCAAAGTAGAAAACTGCCAAAATGAGTCAGTTGGAATAGATGAGAGGACACCAAAATACATATGGATAAATACTCTCCCTTTAATAAGTAATTGTAGTGTATCTCAAAAACTATCTTAAAAAAAAATTCTATTTGTACATTTATCCTTGAATAACTTCGATAATCAAGAAAGGTAGGTTTTCTATTATAATGATTGATTCTGAAAGTTTGCTAGAGTCCTTACTGTCGTCAACTGTCATTACCACTCAACTTAAAGTTTTCAAACCAATGATATAAGAAGTTCTTACTCTACATTTCAATGTTTATTTAAAGTCTTTTAACTATAATTACTTTCCTATCTGTTTGTACCTATAACCATTACCACGAGCTTACAATACAATGAATTTTAGGTTTATGGCCTAAGACATACATGTTAGACCATAAACATAAACCATAACCATAGATTTACAATACCTACGACTTAGGTAAAAGGTCGAGCGTTAGGCTATACTCTTCTGTGAAAAGTTTAATATCAACATGCCCCTTTATTTTAAAGTATTTGGATACGGGATAATGGTTAGGTAAGGCCTTCTAGTTAAACTTCGAGTATGAATATGTTATAGCACTCTTCCGGGCTAGTAAATCCCATTCGGCTCCACCTTTCCGAACGTAGTGTCAACTGTACATTATATTAACTGCATTTATTTTGATTTGGGGTTAAAGGTTTCTGGCGCTTCCTTAATCCATGGCTCATTGAATACCAAAGGAGGGTTAGGTATGATATGTACTTAATCCTGGCCAGGGCATTAAAGGGGGTAGGGTACATGCTAAATTTGAGGCCTTCACCTGAACTGTTACCCAATGTTGACATGCCAAGTCGATCTCATCACCTGGTCATTCGTACCCGCAGACCTTATTCTCCAAGGAAGGAGTTCTCTAGGTTAATGGAATTTTATTGTGGGGAGGTTCTCTGGAATTCTAGCTCTGCGTCTCCGATTTCTTGGTGAAGGGAAACAACAGTGAGGATTTTCTCATAGTTGAGGCGACATCACTATCTAACCCATTGGTAAGTTTTCTCATTATTTCTGCATCTCTAGTCATAGATTTGTGGCTGAGTTCTCTTTCTCTTGCAACCACTATGGATAACCTACATGCCGTAGTTATTATACTACCTATAAGTGGTTATTCTCTCATTGCCAAATCTCCAAGAAGGCCCTGGAAGTTCCTCCCCTCTGCTAAGTTGTTTTATTACTGCATTCTTATCTATTCTACAAATTCTGAAAGGGCTTGATACCTCGTTCCTTTGTTTTCTCCGTGTTTCGCAAGTAGATTTCCTCTAGGGCGTGATGTTCCCACTCTACTTCACTATCCTATATCATCGTTTGGTATTGAGTTTTTGCAGGATCTTGTTGGGTATGTGTTACATTTATCCTTGAATAACTTCGATAATCAAGAAAGGTAGGCTTTCTTGATTACCCATACACATACCCAACTAGACTGGACATTGCACATGCAGTGGGAGTTTTGAGCAGGTATATGTCAAAACCAGGGAAGGAGCATTGGATAGTAGTAAAAAGAGTTTTCAGGTATTTGCGTGGCACTGCTAGCTATGGATTGTGCTACAAAGGAAGACCAGGATTGGACAGAGTGGTTGATATACATGGCTTTATGGATGCAGACTGGGCTGGAGATTTGGATCGTAGGAGATCTACAAGTGGGTATGTGTTTAACCTGTTTGGAGGAGCAATAAGTTGGATGAGCAAAAGATAGGCTGTAGTGGCACTTTCAACTACAGAATCTGAATACATGGCAGCCACTCATGCAAGTAAGGAAGCAATATGGTTACAAAGATTGTGTTCAGGTATTGGGTTGGTACAAGAAGCTGTAAGGATAGAGTGTGACAGTTAGAGTGCAATTTTCTTGTCGAAGAACCCTGCTTATCATTCAAAGACAAAGAAAATTGATGTTCAATATCATTTTGTAAGAGACATGATTGAAGAAAAGAAAGTATCACTGATGAAGGTGGACACTTTCAAGAATGTTGCAGATTCATTAACAAAATTTGTGAGCACTGAGAAGTTATCTTGGTGTAGAGGATCCATGGGCATTGTTGCCCTGGATTGTTGACTATGTACCCCTGTAACCCCCTGTGTGCAAAGAAAACAACAAGTGGGAGAATGTTGGGTATGTGTTATATTCTTTGCACGAGTAGTATTGTCTGAGTGTCTGCGCCGGGCATGCAGCGGGGTGAGAGGGGGGATGCAGGGGGGAGGAGCCCCCCGCACGGGGGTTGGGGAGCAACGCCCCCAATTTTTTTTTTTCAGGCCGACATATTTCCGCCGGGCCGACATATTTCCAGGATGACATATTTCCAGGACAACATATTACCGGGACGACATATTTCCGGGACCACATGATATTAGGTGGTTTTTTTGGCACATGGTTTTTTGCCAATGGTTTTCTATTTCCGATTAAGGAATTAGGGTTCTGGACTAATCCAGGTCATTGGGTTAGGTTTGTGGATGCCGCTGGATCCTATATGTATATTGTATTGTAAACAATGTAAAACAATGTATGAATATAATATATGCTGGTTTTCCCGGTTTGGGTTTCCAGGTGAAAAATCTCTGTGTAATGTTTGTATTTGCCATTGTATCTTTTCTGTTCTTTTCTGAATATCAGTTTGCAGTATATATTGTACAAGGTTAGAATTTACAGTTCTTTCCCGTATTCCATTCCAGAAGTTATGTTTATCAGGGTGAGAGCATTGCACTGTAATTGCAGTATTTTCTTGTCCACATTAAATAAATTTTATTTGTTTCGTAGGCTCTAAATTCCCGTCGTGGTTGGTTATACTCTGATTAGTATCTGAATAATGTTCTCCTTAACCCATCTCTTCTCATCTTCCTCAAAGGGCCCTTTCACTTTTATACCATCCTCGCCAATAACTCGTAACCCCAAAGAGAATGCCCCTGAAAATATCTTTTATATTTTATATTTTTTTATTTTTTTTAAATCCTGATTTAATGGTACCTCTCGGGTTAGAAATCTTTATATCATGTAATTGGTAAATATTTACGGGTTTTGTATTGACTTACCGAGGTCTGTCAATAGGCTAAATCATTCTATGTTACCTTAATCCTTTCTTTGTAAATTCAAAGAAACGGATTCCTGTGTCTAACATTCATATTAACTGTATTTCAATTTTATCTCCTTACAAAGATTTTGTCTAGTATATTATCTGTATCTTGTACGTACCTTAGAGTATAATGATGAATTGTTTAATGTCTCTGGAATTGGTACTAGAACTATTGTTATATTTACCAAAACCATGTTTCTTGTATAACTTCTTTCTTGAACTGAATGTTGTAACTAAATATGGGGCCCTGTTTGATGCGAGGTACCCATCAGCTTAATCAAGATCACTCCTCCCCTTTCAGTTGGTGGATGACCACGACTGGGAAAATGGATCATGCCCACAGCAAATCCAAGATAAGTACAGGTTTCGTCAAGTGATATATTTCCATTCTGTGGATAATTTCATTCACCCTTATTTCGTATAGTTCTAATATTTCAATGGCATATTTAGTTACTAATATTCTAATGGTACAAATTTTGTAGAGTCCTTGTCGGTATGCAATTTTAGATACCCTGCCCATCCTTGGAAACAAAGGTATGTGGGTTCCATGCCTGTAACCCTCTCTGTCTCATTCTTTTGTTCTAGAGGAAGGGCATGGTCCCTTTCCAGTCCTTTTATTAACAATGTAGTTCTATTTCGGTTTCGGTATCGTTTGATTATAAGAAGTCCGTCTTGCGATGGTAATTTCTATCATTGAAATAGAACATAGTATGGGATATTTATTGGTTCCAAAAACTGGATGAGATATGTAATATATTCTTAAAATAATTTTCATGGTTTCCCTCTTGCTTTCTTGTAATGGAATATTGTTTATTTCATTGATTTAATATACTAACACCATATTGGTTTCTTCCAAGAAAATGATTTTGAATTGAATAAGGGTACTCGGCTATTGCCAACTTATATGTATATCTTATCTATAGTTGACTCCAGATAGCATGATGGTAAATAAATTCATTTTCACTTATACTGTACTCGCGTTAAAGGCTTCCCCTTTTGATTTCTAGGTGATTATGTTGTTATTTACACAGTTATGAATTTATTCAGGAGTATGAATAAATTATGTGAATTTTTGGGATGTCCATTTTTCCTTGGGCCTTTGTGCCTCTTGTGATTAGTTCTGGTAACTAAATTGTGTTAATCAATTCACTCCAAATATAATTTCCAACATTCCAATATCTGGCCCCATAGACCAATTTGTCCTATAACTTTTTCATTAAAACACCAGTTGATATAAAGATGTGTAAATGATGTAGGTTTCTATGATAATTCTTGAAATTTGCAAGGTCTCTTCTATAATTTAAATATAGATATATACAAAAATATTAGGCACTTGTGATTATAGTTATTTCCTAATAATCATGACTGTTCAGCTAGTACATGGAAGAAATCTCAGTTAATTACTCTACTATTGTGCATGCCTTTATATACTAGAAAGTAGGCATACGTCTATACATATACATATATCTACACTATGTAGTTTTCCATTGGCAATCAATACGTATATGACCCCAATCTACATTACAATTTATTTGTGGGGTTTCAACTACATAGTTTTATCTTACTACAGTAGTAATCCAAATCACAACACAAATCTTATATAAGAATTGACTAGGCATATCCTTTCAGCTAGTATACTTATGGGAATTAATTTTCATAACAGTAATATGATGCAGCAAGGAAAATCCATTCCGAACTAGTATGGAGACATTATAGAAGTCCCTAAGTTCAATAGGATTCATTCAATCTTTCATCCTTAATATTATTTCTAGTTAGAATTAATAGATGCAGTCTATCAAGTATTTAACCATATAACATTCAGCGAGAGAAGGGACAAAAATAACATATCTAAAATAATACGCTAAAAGACAAAGGGAACAACCACGTTCCTCCCAACCGTAGAATAGGGCAGCCAAAACCACTTGCCCGATTCACCCCCTAGCCTGACCATGAATCCATGAGGGAAAACGTAGAAAAAATTCTCCTCAGCAATGTCCTACAGCTCCAACAGTTTTTCCCTTGCCTCACACTCAAGTATTGTTCATAACAACAAGTAAATCATTAGTCTCCTTCCCTAGCATACTTGGAAGCTTCCTGCCTCCTCACATATAATATTTATCAATTTTCTTAGGTCTTTTCCCCTCCCTTGGGAATTTTCACAGCTTTATAAATCCTTGTTTTTCATGGGCAACCAATGGCCAAATCACTGATTTTCCACTTGTAACAATCAGCCTAGAGGTAGTTCCAACATGTTCCCCACTTATGGAGTCATGGTCAGCTGATTTTAACATGGTTGTTCCATTTGTCCTCCTGCTATCAATATAAAATATTATGTTTTTATACAAGTGTCATAGTCAAATAGTTAGTTGAGTCAAATTAGATCTTTGCCCAACAGTCATAATAATTAATTAGAATTATGAAATTCAAAATTCAAAATTACCATACATGGAAAAAAATTTCGAAATTCGAATTTACTAAAAATGGAATAAGTTTCTAGCAATTTTAAATTTCAAAATATTTTTTTTTGGGGGGATGTCACATTCTTTCCCCCTTCAGTAAAAGACTATCCTCAGTGTTCGTTCCTTTCTTGGAATGAAATTGGATGATATTTCCGCAAATCTCTGTCCAACTCCCAAGTGGCCTCCTCAGGACTAAAGTGCTTCCATTGCACCTTTACCTGAGCGACGACTCTGTTACGAAGTGTTATTTCTCTCTAGTCTAGAATGCGCAGGTGTTCCTCCTGCACCAAGTTCCAATCAATCATATGAGTAGGGTCATGAATATATCTTTTCAACAAAGAAACATGAAATACATTATGAATTCTTAGATTATATGGAAGTGCAAGTTGATATGCTACGGGTCCAATTTGAGCTAGTATCTTGAAGGGCCCACAAAACCTGGGTGCCAACTTGGCACAGTTCCCTAACTTTAATGAGCTTTTTTGGGCTTTGAACTTCAAATAAACATGGTCTCCCACTTGAAATTTCAAGTGTCTTCTTTTCTGATCTGCATAGGTCTTATGTCTATCCTGTTCTTCTTTCAAGTTTTGTTGTACCTTTCTTACCATGTTCTCCATTTATTGGAGCATCTCTGGTCCAACCATGAGTCTATCAGCCAGGTTATCCCAGCTAATTGGAGTTGTAAACTTTCTGTCGTATAGTATTTCGAAAGGACTCAACTTAGCCGAAGTTTGGTACCCATATTTATATGCAAATTCTACCAAGTGCAGGTAGTCTTCCCACTTGGTCGGTTTTGTTCTTACGTACATACAGAGAATATCCTCTGTGATCTGGTTTCTCCTTTCCGTCTGTCCATCCATTTGTGGATGATAGCTTGTACTGAAATTCAAGTTAGTGTTTAGCCCTGCAAACAATTCCTTCCAAAAACCGGATGTAAATTTTACGTCTCTATCTAAAATCAACATTTGAGGAATACCATGTAGTCTAAAAAATTCTTTCATGAATATTTCAATAATGTTTATAGCTTTAAAAGTAGAGTTTATAGGAATAAAGTGTGCAGACTTATTGAGTTTATCGATTACAACCATGGTAGAATCATTCCGTTTTTGGGTTTTAGGAAAACCTATTATAAAGTCTAGTGATATGGTCTCCCATTTCCATTCTGGTACCGGTAATGGCTGTAATAGGTCAGCATGGTGCTGGTGCTCGGCCTTAACCTGCTTACAATATTTGCACCTAGCCAAGTACTCAGCTGTTTCTCCCTTCGTATTAGGCTAGTAAAATAGTTTTCTAAGTAACCTAGATGGCCAGAATACTGTTTCTTATGCACTTCATCTAAAACTATGAATTTTAACTCTACTGAATCTGGTATGTAAAGTGTGTTTTTAAATCGTAATAGTCCCTTCTTGTCGATACTTAGATCTTTTTTATCTGAGTTTGCGATACTATTTTGAAATTATACCATCATCTTAGTGTAATTTTCTCCATTAATACTTGTCGTCCTTATTCTTTGTTCCAGATCAATTTCTTCCCTACTGATATTTATCTCAAATAACCCATGGAATCTTCTACTTAAAGCATCCACTACTTTATTTTCCTTACCCTTGATATGTCCGACCTCGAAGTCAAATTCCCTCAAGAAGGCTAGCCATATTGCTTGTCTTACATTAAGATCTGGTTGGCTAAACAAATATTTCACCCCGCTATTATCAGTCAATAGTAGAAATTTGTAGCCCATTATGTAGTGTCGCCACATTTTTAAGGCGTGTATTACTACTAATGATTCCAAGTCATGAGTGAGATAATTTCACTCATGTTCTTTTATGTTCTTTTAGGTGGTGTCCTTCCTGACTTAGGACACCACCTAGTCCTTCTTTACTTGCATCAACACATATGGTGAAGTCTTTATCTAGGCCTGCTACTTTAAAAATGGGTGCAGTTGTCAATGATTCCTTCAGTTTGTTAAAATTGTCTTGACACTTCTCTGACCAGTTAAACTTGGTCCCTTTCTTTTGTAATGATGTGATAGGGTATGCTATTTTGGAAAACCCTTCTATAAACCTATGGTAATGTCCAATGATTCCCATGAATGACCAGATATCTACTACATCCTTAGGTACCAGCCATTCCATAATGGATTTTGTCTTTTCCGGGTCTATAGCAATGCTTTCTACTGAAATTACATGTCCTAGATATTGTATTTCTTTTTGATAGAAGTCACACTTGTCAAATTTGGCATACAGTTTTTGTTTCCTTAATGCTTGCAGAACTATACTTAAGTGTTCATCATGTTCCTCCTCCATTTTTGAATAGACCAGAATATCATCGATAAATACTACCATGAGCTTGTCTAAGTATTGATTGAAAATGCTGTTCATCAGGCACATAAACGTGGTTGGTGCATTAGTGAGTCAGAAAGGTATGACTACGAACTCGTAATGTCCATATCTTGTCCAAAACACTGTTTTTCTCATGTCCTCATCTTTTATCCTAACTTGATGATAACCGGATTGTAAATCCAACTTTGAAAAGATCTTGGCCCCACCCACTTTATCGAACAGATCATTTATCATTAGTAAGGGGTATTTGTTCTTAATAGTCATTTTGTTCAGTTGTCTATAATCGATACATAGTCTTAGAGTACCGTCTTTCTTTTTCACAAAGAGGATCGGTGCCCCCCATGGTGAGACACTTGGTCTGATATACTCTTTGTCCAAAAATTCCTGTAATTGTATTTTTAATTCTGTTAGTTTTGGTAGACTCATTCGGTAGGGTGCTTTTGAGATAGGGGCTAAACTGTGTAGTAGGTCTATGGAGAAGTCTATTTCCCTTCTAGGAGGTAATTCTGTTATCTCATCCACAAACATGTCTCTAAATTCATGTAGGATAGAAAAGTCTTCTAACTTTGGCTTATCTTCTTTTTCTAATAGATTCGTCACTTGGATGGCATAAAATTGGCATCCCTTTCTAATACATTTCTTGAGTTGCATCGCTGAAACTTGTCTGACTGATACAGGTTTTGGTATGCCTTGGGCTGTTCTAACAGTGCTGAAGTCATCTTTATAGCTAAGTATCTTTGTATAACAGTCTAGTACTGCTTTGTGTTGTTCCAACCAATCCATCACAATAATCATATCATAAAATCCTAGTGGTAGGATGTTCAGATTGGTCCTTATATTTTGACCATCTAAGATGAACTCAAAATAAGAAATAAAGTCAACTACTTTCCTTTTAGTACCTGTTGCTAGTTGTACAAGCCATGATTTTGCGTGCTTCAGTTTCTTAAGTTTATTTGACTCTACTACATCAGCAGTAATATAACTTAACGTAGCTCCAGGGTCAATTAAAACACAAATTCGAGTGTCATTGATTTTACCTTCAATTTCTACCACCAAGGACTGGTGGTCAGCTTGTCAACCATCTATGGCTACATTTATTCGATCCAGGCTTTTGCCCACATCTCCTACTGTCGAGGCTTCCTGCAAATTATGAACAACAGTTTTGTTTGCTGAAATTAAACATGCATAGTTCCTCCTTAGATGAGGCTCTCCACATTCCCAACACTTTAATGGCTCATAGGAGTTGTCCCCAAACTTATTCATTCCTAGGTTTACCAGTTTACCATTGCCTTGCGTATTTGGATGATTGGAGAGAAATCCTTTCTTGGAAAAAATTTTGTTGCATTCCGATAAGGAGTTGGTTGGTATCCCTTCTCCCGCTGGTTCATTCAATCTTGCTTCTTATCCTTCCAGGCTTTGGGTAACTCTACCTGTTGTTTATACTGGTCATAGCACATTCATGCTTTCCTAAATACCTCACTCAAGGATTTGGGGTTGTCAAACTCAATTCTGTCCCTCTAGGACTGTGGCAAACAACTTAAGAATCGTTGGATTTTTACCTTATCCTAACGGATGTACGGTATGAATGTTATTAGTTCCAGAAATTTATTTATAAGGTCCTCCATCGTCATTTGTTTGATTTCTAAATCATAAAATTCCTTCATCTTCCTTTCATAATATCTTTCAGAAAGGTATTGTTTCTTGAAATACTTCTTAAAGTCAGACCATTACAACCTTTTCCCCTTTAGGCCCTTGGCCAATTTCAGGTCTTGCCACCAAATGATGGCCTTCCCCTTCAGATTGTAGATGGCCATTGTGACCTTCATGTTGCCGGAATAGTTGTAGATTTGGAAGTATTTTTTTATGTCCAACAACCACACCTTAGCTTCTTCTCCTATCCTGGATTCTCCATCAAAGGTAACTGGTTTAATCTTTTTAAATTCTCCTTCAAGGTAGTCTACTTGTTTTCTTTTCCTATCTGGTTTAGTTTTTTCTTCAGCTAAAGGTGTCCCTTCAGACGAACTATCTCTTTTTTCTGTTTCCAGCCCATATTTCTTGGAGGCCCTTTTGTTGACCTCTTCGTCATGGTTATCGTCTTTTGTGATTTTCTTGGTTACTATACTACACAACATGACTTCATTTATCTCTTGTTGTTCTTGCTGTTCTTTCTTCAATTTTTCATTGTTGGCTTTGAAAATCTGTAGTTCAATAATAGGATTCCTTATTGTTTCCAACACCTCCGTGGGTGAGCTTCCATTACTGTTCTGTCTTGGATCTCCAGGAGGTCCATTCTATGGATTTCCTTCCATCCTGATTTCTACACTCTCTTGAGCTACCATAATTAACACAAAACAGAAAGGGCTTTCTGTTTGTAACCATAAGATTTATTAGTTTTACATAAATCAAAATATATACTAAGAAACTAATGTGGCCCTATTCAGACCCAGTGTTGTAACTTTTTTCTTTGATACCATATGTAATGTATCTCAAAAACTGTCTAAAAAAAAAAAAGAAATCTATTTGTACATTTATCCTTGAATAACTTCAATAACCAAGAAAGGTAGGCTTTTTATTATAATGATTGATTCTAAGAGTTTTCTAGAGTCCTTATTGTCGTCGACTGTCATTACCACTCAACTTAAAGTTTTCAAACCGACGATATAAAAAGTGCTTACTCCACATTTCAATGTTTATTTAAAGTCCTGTAACTATAATTACTTTCCTATTTGTTTGTACCTATAACCATTACCATATGCTTACAATAAAACGAATTTGGGGTTTATGGCCTAAGACTTACGCGTTAGACCATACACATAAACCATTACCATAGATTTACAATACATACAACTTAGGTAAAAGGTCGAGCATTAGAGTATACTCTTCTGTGAAAAGTTTAATATAAGCAGGCCCCTTTGTTTTAAAGTATTTGGATACAGGATAGTGGTTAGGTAAGGCCTTCCGATTAAATTTCGACTACAAATATGTTATAGCACTCTACCGCACTAGTAAATCCCATTCGGCTCCACCTATCCGAATGTAGTGTCAACTGTATAATATATTAACTGCATTTATTGTGATTTGGGGTTAAAGGTTTCCATGAGTTGCACCGATGCTTCCTTAATCCGTGGCTCATTGAATACCAAAGGAGGGTTAGGTCTGATATGTACTTAATCCTAACCAGGGAATTAAAGGTGGTAGGGTACATGCTATAGTCAAGGCCAACACTTGACCTGTTACCCAATGTGGACGTGCCAAGTCGATCTCATCACCTGGTCATTCGTAGCTGCAAACCTTATTCTCGGAGGAGGGAGTTCACTAGGTTAATGTATTTTTGTTGTGGGGAGGTTCTTCAGAAGTCTATCTCCGCGTCCCTGATTTCTTGGTGAAGGGGAAAAACAGTGAGGATTTTCGCATAGTGGAGGTGGCATCGCTATCTAACCCACTGGTAAGTTTTCTCATTATTTTTGCATCTCTAGTCATAGATTTGTGGCTGAGTTCTCTTTCTCTTGCAACCACTATGGATAACCTATGTGTCGCAGTGATTATACTATTTGTAAGTGGTTATTCTCTCATTCCCAAATCTCCAGGAAGGCCCTAGAATTTCCTCCCCTCTGCTAAGTAGTTTTATTATTGCGTTCTTATCTATTCTATAAATTCCAAAAGGGCTTGATACCTCGTTCCTTTGTTTTCTTGGTGTTTCGCAAGTAGATTGCCTCTAGGGCATGATGTTCTCGCTCTACTTCACTATCCTGTATCATCGTTTGGTATTGATCTTTTGTGGGATCTTTCTCGGATTCCATTCCAGAAATTAAGTTTATCCGTGTGAGAGAGTTGCACTGTAATTGCAGTATTTCCTTGTCCATATTAAATAAATTTTATTTGTTTTGTAGGCTCTAAATTCCTTTCGTAGCTAGTTATACTCCAATTAGTATCTGAATAATGTTCTCCTCGACCCAGATCCTCTCATCTTCCTCAAAGGGCCCTTTCGCTTGTATACCATCCTCGCGAATAAACCGTAACCCCAAAGAGAAAGTCCCTGAAAGGATCTTTCATAATTTTTTTTTATTTTTTTTCAAATGTTGATTTAATGGTACCTCTCAGGTTCAAAAGATTTATATCATTTAACTAGTAAATATTTATGGTTTCTGTATTCACTTACCGTGGTCTATCAATAGGCTAAATCATTATGTGTTACCTTAATCCTTTCTTTGTAAATTTTAAAAGAAATGGATTCCTGTGTCTAACATTCATATCAACTGTATTTCGATTTTATCTCCTTAGAAAGATTTTGTCTAGTATATTATCTGCATCTAGTCTGTACCTCATTGTATAATCATTCATAGTTTAATGTCTCTGGAATCGGTACTGGAACTACTATTATATTTACGAAAACCATAGTTTCTTATATAACTTCTTTCTTGAACTGAATGTTGTAACTAAAGATGGGGTCCTATTTGATTTGAGGTACCCATAATCCTAATCAAGCTCTCTCCTCGACTTTCGGTTGGTGGAAGACCATAGCTGGGAAAATAGAGCATTCACAAAAAAAATCCAAGATAAGTACAGGTTCCGTCAAGTGATATATTTCCATTCTGTCGATAAATTTATTCACCCTTCTTTCATATAGTTCTAATATTTCAATGGAATATTTAGTTACTAATATTTTAATGGTACAAATTTTGCAGAGTCCTCGTCAGTATGCAGTTTCAGATACCCCGCCCATCCTTGGCGACAAAGGTATTCGAGTTCCATGCCCGTAACCCTCTCTTTCTCATTCTTTTTTTCTAGAGGAAGGGCATGGTCCCTTTCCAATCCTTTTATTAACTGTGTAGTTCTATTACGGTTTTGATACGGTTTGATTAAGGGTAACCTGTCTTGTGATGGTAATTTCTATCATTGAAATAGAACAAAGTATGGGATATTTATTGGTTCCCAAAACCGGATGAGATATGTAATACATTCTTAAAAGAATTTTCAGGGTTTCCCTCTTGCATTCTTGTAATGGCATACTGGTTATTTCATTGATTGAATATACTAACGCCATATTGGTTTCTTCCAAGAAAATGATTTTGAATTGAATAAAGTTACTCAACTATTGCCGACTTATATGCATATCTTATCTATAGTTGACTCGAGATAGCATGATGGTAAATAAATTCAATTTGCACTTATACTGTACTCGCGTTAAAGTCTCCCCCTTTGATTTCTAGGTGATTATGTTGTTATTTACACAGTTATGAATTTATTCAGGAGTATGAATAAATGATGTGAATTTTCGGTATGTCCATTTTTCCTTGGGCCTTTGTGCCCCTCGTGATTAGTTCTGGTAACTAAACTATGTTAACCGATTCACTCCAAATATAATTTCCAACATTCCAATCCGTGGCCCCATAGACCAATTCGTCCTATAACTTTTTCATGAAAACACTGGTTGATATAAAGATGTGTAAATGTTGTAGGTTTCTGTGATAATTATTGAAATTTGCAAGGTCTCTTCTATAATTTAAGTATAGATATATACATAAATCTTAGGCACTTGTGATTATATTTATCTCCTAATAATCATGATTGTTCAACTGATACATGGAATAAATCTTAGTTAATTACTCTACCATTGTGCATGCCTTTATATACTAGAAAGTAGGCATACGTCTATACATATACATATATCTACACTATGTAGTTTTCCATTGGCATTCAATACATATATGACCCCAATCTGCATTACAATTTATTTGTGGGGTTTCACCTACAATGTTTTATCTTACTACAGTAGTAATCCAAATCACAGGACAAATCTTCTATAAGAATTGACTAGGCATATCCTTTCAGCTAATATACTTATGGGAATTAATGTTCATAACAGTAATACGATGCAGCAAGGAAAATCCATTCCAAACTAGTATGGAGACATTCTAGAAGTCCCTAAGTTCAATAGGATGCATTCAATCTTTCATCCTTTATATTATTTCTAGTTAGAATTAACAGATGCATTCTATCAAGTATTTAACCATATAACATTCAGCGAGAGAAGGGATAAAAATAACATATCTAAAATAATACGCTGAAAGACAAAGGGAACAACCACGTTCCTCCCAACCGTAGAATAGGGAAGCCAAAACCACTTGCCTGATTCACCCCCTAGCCTGACCATGAATCCATGAGGGAGAACATGGAAAAACTTCTCCGCAGCAATGTCCTACAGCTCCAACAGTTTTTCCCTTCCCTCACACTCAAGTATTGTTCATAAAAACAAGTAAATCACTAGTCTCGTTCCGTAGCATACTTGGCAGCGTCTTGCCTCCTCACATATACTATTTATCAATTTTCCTAGGTCTTTTTCCCTCTCTTGGGAATTTTTGAAGCTTTCTAAATCCTTGATTTTCAGGGGCAACCAATGGCCAAATCACTGATTTTCCACTTGTAACAATCAGCCTAGAGGTAGTTCCAACATGTTCCCCACTTATGGAGTCATGGTCAACTGATTTTAACATGGTTGTTCCATTTGTCCTCCTGCAATCAATATAAAATATTCTGTTTTTATACAAGTGTCATAGTCAAATAGTTAGTTGAGTTAAATTAGATCTCTCCCCAATAGTCATAATAATTAATTAGAATTATCAAATTCAAAATTCAGAATTGCCATACATGGAATTTTTTTTCCAAATTCAAATTTAATAAAAACGGAATAAGTTTCTAGCAATTTTAAATTTCAAAATATTTTATTTTTTTGGGGATGTCACATTCTTTCCCCCTTCAATAAAAGACTGTCCTCAGTGTTCATTCCTTTCTTGGAACAGGCTTGGATGAGATTTCCACAAATCTCCCTCCAACTCCCAAGTGGCCTCCTTAGGGCTAAAGTGCTTCCATTGCACCTTTACCTGAGCAACGACTCTATTCCAAAGTGGTATTTCTCTCTGGTCCAGAATGCACAGGCGTTCCACCTGCACCAAGTTCCAATCAATCATATGAGTAGGGTCATGAATATATCTTTTCAACAAGGAAACGTGAAATACATTATGAATTCTTAGATTAGATGGAAGTGCAATTTGATATGCTACTGGTCCAATTTGAGCTAGTATCTTGAAGGGCCCACAAAACCTGGGTGCCAAATTGGCACAGTTCCCTAACTTCTACGATCTTTTTCGGGCTTTGACCTTCAAATAAACATGGTCTCCCACTTGAAATTTCAAGTGTCTTCTTTTCTGATCTGCATAGCTCTTATGTCTGTCTTGTGATTCTTTCAAGTTTTGTTGTACCTTTCATACCATGTTCTCCATTTCTTAGAGCATCTCTGGTCCAACCATGAGTTTATCAGCCAGGTTATCCCAGCTAATTGGAGTCGTACACTTTATGTCGTACAGTATTTAAAAAGGAATCAACTTATCCAAAGTTTGGTACCCATTGTTATATGAAAATTCTACCAAGTGCAGGTAGTCTTCCCACTTGGTTGGTTTTGTTCTTACGTACATATGAAGAATATCCTCTATGATCTCGTTTGTCCTTTCCATCTGTCCATCCATTTGTGGATGATCGCTTGTACTAAAATTCAAGTTGGTGTTTAGCCCTACAAACAATTCCTTCCAAAAACCATATGTAAATTTTACATCTCTATCTAAAATCAACATTTGAGGAATACCATGCAGTCTAAAAAATTCTTTCATGAATATTTCAGCAATGTTTATAGCTTTTAAAGTAGACTTTATAGGAATAAAGTGTGCAGACTTACTGAGTTTATCGATTACAGCCATGATAGAATCATTTTGTTTCTGAGTTTTAGGCAAACCTATTAAAAAGTCCAGTGATATAATCTCGGATTTCCATTCTGGTACTGGTAATGACTGAATTTTAACTTCGTTGAATCTGGTATGTGATAGGGTAGGCTATTTTGGAAAACCCTTCTATAAACCTATGGTAATATCCATTGATTCCCATAAATGACCACATATCTACTACATCCTTAGGTACCAACCATTCCATAATGACTTTTGTCTTCTCCAAGTCTATGACAATGCCTTATGCTAAAATTACATGTCCTATATATTGTATTTCTTTTTGACAGAAGTCACTCTTGTCAAATTTGGCGTACAATTGTGTTTCCTCAATGCTGGCAGAACTATACTTAAGTGTTCATCATGTTCCTCCTTCGTTTTTGAATAGACTAGAATATCATCGATAAATACTACCATGAACTTGTCTAAGTATTGACTGAAAATACTGTTCATCAAGCACATAAACATGGTTGGTGCATGAGTGAGTCAGAAAGGTATGACTACGAACTCGTAATGTCCTTTCTTGTCAAAAACACTATTTTTTCTCATCTCATCTTTTATCCTAGCTTGATGATAACCAGATCGTAAATTCAACTTTGAAAAGATCTTTGCCCCATATACTTTATTGAACAGATCATTTATCCTTAGTAAGGGGTATTTGTTCTTAATAGTCATTTTGTTCAGTTGTCTATAATCGATACATAGTCTTAGACTACCATCTTTCTTTTTCACAAAGAGGACTGGTGCCCCCCATGGTGAGACACTCGGTCTGATATACTCTTTGTCCAACAATTCCTGTAATTGTATTTTTAATTCTATCAGTTCTGGTGGACTCATTCGGTAGGGTTCTTTTGAGATCGGGGCTGAATCGGGTAGTAGGGCTATGGAGAAGTCTATTTCCCATCTAGGAGGTAATTCTGGTATCTCATCCACAAACATGTCTCTAAATTCACGTAGGATAGCAAAGTCTTCTAACTTTGGCTTATCTTCTTTTTCTAATAGATTCGTCACTTGGATGGCATAAACTTGACATCCCCTTCTAATACATTTCTTGAGTTGCATCGCTGAAACTTGTCTGACTGATACAGGTTTTGGTGTGCCTTGGGTTGTTCTAACAGTGATGAAATCATCTTTATAGCTAAGTATCTTTGTATAACAGTCTAGTATTGCTTTGTGTTGTTCCAACCAATCCATCCCAATAATCATATCGTAATATCCTAGTTGTAGGATGTTCAGATTGGTCCTTATATTTTGACCATATAGGATGAACTCAAAATAAGAAATAAATTCAACTACTTTCCTTTTAGTACCTGTTGCTAGTTGTACAAGCCATGATTTTGCATGCTTCAGTTTCATAAGATTAATTGACTCTACTACATCAACAGTAATATAACTTAACGTAGCTCCAGGGTCAATTAAACCACAAATTCAAGTGTCATTGATTTTACCTTCGATTTCTACCACCAAGGATTGGTGGTCAACTTTTCAACCATCTATGGCTACATTTATCCGATGCAGGCTTCTGCCCATGTCTCCCACTGTCGAGGCTTCCTTCAAATTATGAAAAACAGTTTTGTTTGCTGAAATTAAATGTGGATAGTTCCTCCCTAGATGAGGCTCTCCACATTCCCAACACTTTAATGGCTCGTAGGAGTTGTCCCCAAACTTATTCATTCCTAGGTTTACCAGTTTACTGTCGCCTTGCGTATTCAGATGATTGGAGTGAAAATCTGCTCTTGGAAATTTTTTTGTTGCATTCTGATAAGGAGTTGGTTGGCATCCCTTCTCCCTTTGGTTCATTTGATCTTTCTTCTTATCCTTCCAGGCTTTGGGAAACTCTACCTACTGTTTATACCGGTCATAGCACATTCGTGCTTTCCTAAATACCTCACTCAAGGATTTGGGGTTGTCAAACTCAATTCTGTCCCTCTAGGACTGTGATAAACAACTTAAGAATCACTGGATTTTTACCTTATCCTCCCGGATGTATGGTACAAACCTTATTAGTTCCAGAAATTTATTTATAAGGTCCTCCATCGTCATTTGTCTGATTAGTAACTCGTAAAATTCTTTCATCTTCCTTTCATAATATCTTTCAGAAAGGTATTGTTTCCTGAAATACTTCTTAAAGTCGGACCATTCCAACTATTTCTCCTTTAGGCCCATGGCCAATTTCAGGTCATGCTACCAAATGATGGCCTTCCCCTTCAGAATGTAGATGGCCATTATGACCTTCATGTTGCTGGAATAGTTGTAGATTTGGAAGTATTTTTTGATGTCCAACAACCACGCCTTAGCTTCTTCTCCTTTTCTGGATTCTCCATCAAAGGTAACTAGTTTAATCTTTTTAAATTCTCCTTCAAGGTGGTCTACTTGTTTTCCTTTTCTGTCTGGTTTAGTTTTGTCTTTAGTTGTAGGTGTCCCTTCAGATGAACTGTCTCTTTTTTATGTTTTCGGCCAATTATTCTTGGAGGCCCTTTTGCTGACCTCTTCGTCATGATTATCGTATTTTGTGCTTTTCTTGGTTACTATAATACGCAACATGACTTCATTTATCTCTTGTTGTTTGTGCTGTGCTTTCTTCAATTTTTCATTGTCGGCTTTGAAAATCTGTAGTTCAACAATAGGATTCCTTATTGTTTCCAACACCTCTGTGGGTGAGCTTCCATCACTGTTCTATCTTGGATCTCCAGGAGGTCCTTGCTGCAGATTTCCTTCCATCTTGATTTCTACACCCTCTTGAGCTGCCATAATTAACACAAAACAGAAAGGGATTTCTGTTTGTAACCACAAGATTTATTAGTTTTACATAAATCAGAATATCTACTAAGAAGCTAATGTGGCCCTATTCAGACCCAGTGTTGTAACTTTTTTCTCTGATACCATATGTAATGTATCCCAAAAACTATCTAAAAAAAATAAAAAATCCATTTGTACATTTATCCTTGAATAAATTCGATAATCAATAAAGGTAGGCTTTCTATTATAATGCTTGATTCTAAGAATTTGCTAGAGTCCTTACTGTCGTCGACTGTCATTACCACTCAACTTAAAATTTTCAAACCGATGATATAAGAAGTGCTTACTCCACATTTCGATGTTTATTTAAAGTGCTGTAACTATAATTACTTTCCTATCTGTTTGTACCCATAACCATTACCATAGGCTTACAATACAATGAATTTGGGGTTTATGGCCTAAGACTTATGTGTTAGACCATACACATAAACCATTACCATAGATTTACAATACATACAACTTAGGTAAAAGGTTGAGCGTTAGAGTATACTCTTCTGCGAAAAGTTTAATATAAGCAGGCCCCTTTATTTTAAAGTATTTGGATACAAGATAGTGGTTAGGTAAGGCCTTCTGATTAAACTTCGAGTAAGAATATGTTATAGCACTCTACCGCACTAGTAAATCCCATTCAGCTCCACCTGTCTGAATGTAGTGTCAACTGTACAATATATTAACTGCATTTATTGTGATTTGGGGTTAAAGGGTTCCATGAGTTGCACCGATGCTTCCTTAATCCGTGGCTCATTGAATACCAAAGGAGGGTTAGGTCTGATATGTACTTAATCCTAACTAGGGAATTAAAGGTGGTAGGGTACATGCTACATTCAAGGCCATCACTTGACCTGTTACCCAATGTGGACGTGCCAAGTCGATCTCATCACCTGGTCATTCGTAGCTACAGACCTTATTCTCTGAGGAAGGAGTTCACTAGGTTAATGGATTTTTGTTGTGGGGAGGTTCTTTGGAATTCTGTCTCCGTGTCTCCGATTTCTTGGCGAAGGGAAACAATGTTGAGGATTTTCTCATAGTGGAGGTGGCATCGCTATCTAACCCACTGGTAAGTTTTCTCATTATTTATGCATCTCTAGTCATAGATTTTTGGTTGAGTTCTCTTTCTCTTGAAACCACTATGGATAACCTACATGTTGTAGTGATTATACTATCTGTAAGTGGTTATTATCTCATTCCCAAATCTCCAGGAAGGCCCTGGAAGTTCCTCCCCTCTGCTAAGTAGTTTTATTACCGTGTTCTTATCTATTCTGTAAATTCCGAAAGGGCTTGATACCTCGTTCCTTTGTTTTCTTGGTGTTTCACAAGTAGATTGCCTCTAGGGCATGATGTTCTCTCTCTACTTCACTACCCTGTATCATCGTTTGGTATTGGTTTTTTGTGGGATCTTTCCCGAATTCCATTCAAGAAGTTAAGTTTATCAGGGTGAGAGCGTTGCACTGTAACTGCAGTATTCACTTGTTCATATTAAATAAATTTTATTTGTTTCGTAGTCTCTAAATTCCCGTCATGGTTGGTTATACTCCAATTAGTATTTGAATAATGTTCTCCTCGACCCAGATCCTCTCATCTTCCTCAAAGGTCCCTTTCTCTTGTATACCATCCTAGCGAATAACCCGTAACCCCAAAGAGAAAGTCCCTGAAAGGATCTTTCATAATTTTTTTTATTTTTTTTTCAAATGTTGATTTAATGGTACCTCTCAGGTTCAAAAGATTTATATCATGTAACTAGTAAATATTTATGGGCTCTGTATTGACTTACCATGGTCTATCAATAGGCTAAATCATTCTACGTTACCTTAATCCTATCTTTGTAAATTTTAAAAGAAACGGATTCTTGTGTCTAACATTCATATCAACTGTATTTCGATTTTATCTCCTTAGAAAGATTTCATCTAGTATATTATCTGTATCTTGTCTGTACCTCAGAGTATAATCATTCACTATTTAATGTCTATGTAATCGGTACTGGAACTACTGTTATATTTACAAAAACCATAGTTTCTTGTATAACTTCTTTCTTGAACTGAATGTTGTAACTAAAGATGGGGCCCTATTTGATGCGAGGTACCCATCATCTTAATCAAGCTCTCTCCTCAACTTTCTGTTGATGGACGACCATAGCTGGGAAAATAGAGCATCCACACAGAAAATCCAAGATAAGTACAGGTTCCGTCAAGTGATATATTTCCATTCTGTGGATAATTTCATTCACCCTTCATTTGTATAGTTCTAATATTTCAATGGAATATTTAGTTACTAATATTTTAATGGTACAAATTTTGCAGAGTCCTCGTCAGTATGCAGTTTCAGATACCCCATCCATCCTTGGTGACAAAGGTATTCAGGTTCCATGCCCGTAACCCTCTCTTTCTCATTCTTTTGTTCTAGAGGAAGGGCATGGAACCTTTCCAGTCCTTTTATTAACTGTGTAGTTCTGTTATGGTTTCGATACCGTTTGATTAAGGGTAACCCATCTTGTGATGGCAATTTCTATCGTTGAAATAGAACAAAGTATGGGATATTTATTGGTTCCCAAAACCAGATGAGATATGTAATATATTATTAAAAGAATTTTCAGGTTTTCCCTCTCGCTTTCTTGTAATGGCATACTAGTTATTTCATTGATTTAATATACTAACACCATATTGGTTTCTTCCAAGAAAATGATTTTGAATTGAATAAAGTTACTCGACTATTGCCAAATTATATGTATATCTTATCTATAGTTGACTCTAGATAGCATGATGGTAAATAAATTCAATTTGCACTTATACTGTACTCCCGTTAAAGTCTTCCCCTTTTGATTTCTAGGTGATTATGTTGTTATTTACACAGTTATGAATTTATTAAGGAGTATGAATAAATTATGTGAATTTTCAGGATGTCCATTTTTCCTTGGGCCTTTGTGCCTCTCGTGATTAGTTCTGGTAACTAAACCGTGTTAACCAATTCACTCCAAATATAATTTCCAACATTCCAATCTGTGGCCTCATAGACCAATTCATCCTATAACTTTTTCATGAAAACACCGTTTGATATAAAGATGTGTAAATGTTGTAGGTTTCTATGATAATTCTTGAAATTTGCAAGGTCTCTTCTATAATTTAAATATAGATATATACATAAATCTTAGGCACTTGTGATTATAGTTATCTCCTAATAATCATGACTATTCAGCTGGTACATGGAAGAAATCTCAGTTAATTACTCTACTATTGTGCATGCCTTTATATAATACAAAGTAGGCATACGTCTATACATATACATATATCTACACTATGTAGTTTTCCATTGGCATTCAATGTGTATATGGCCCCAATCTGCATTACAATTTATTTGTGGGGTTTCAACTACGATGTTTTATCTTACTACAGTAGTAATCCAAATCACAGAACAAATCTTCTATAAGAATTGATTAGGCATATCCTTTCGGCTAGTATACTTATGGGAATTAATGTTCATAATAGTAATACGATGCAACAAGGAAAATCCATTCCAAACTAGTATGGAGACATTCTAGAAGTCCCTAAGTTCAATAGGATGCATTCAATCTTTCATCCTTAATATTATTTATAGTTAGAATTAACAAATGCATTCTATCAAGTATTTAAGCATATAACATTCAACAAGAGAAGGGACAAAAATAACATATCTAAAATAATACCCTGAAAGACAAAGGGAACAACCACGTTCCTCCCAACTATAAAGCAGGGCAGTCAAAACCACTAGCCTGATTCACCCCCTAGCCTGACCATGAATCCATAAGGAGAACGTGGAAAGACTTCTCCTCAGCAATGTCCTACAAATCCAACAATTTTTCCCTTGTCTCACACTCAAGTATTGTTCATAACAACAAGTAAATCAATAGTCTCGTTCCCTAGCATACTTGGCAGCGTCCCGCCTCCTCACATATATTATTTATCAATTTTCCTTAGTCTTTTTCCCTCCCTTGGGAATTTTTGCGGCTTTCTAAATCCTTGATTTTCAGAGGCAACCAATGGCCAAATCACTGATTTGCGACTTGTAACAATCAGCCCAGAGGTAGTTCCAACATGTTCCCCACTTATGGAGTCATGGTCAGTTGATTTTAACATGGTTGTTCCATTTGTTCTCCTGCAATCAATATAAAATATTATGTTTTTATCCAAGTGTCATAGTCAAATAGTTAGTTGATTCAAATCAGATCTCTGCCCAATAGTCATAATAATTAGTTAGAATTATCAGATTCGAAATTCAGAATTGCCATACATGGAAAAAAATTTCCAAATGTGAATTTACTAAAAACTGAATAAGTTTCTAGCAATTTTAAATTTCAAAATATTTTATTTTTTTGGGGATGTCACATTCTTTCCCCCTTCAGTAAAAGACTGTCCTCAGTGTTCATTCCTTTCTTGGAATAGGATTGGATGAGATTTCCGCAAATCTCCCTCCAACTCCTAAGTGGCCTCCTCAGGACTAAAGTGCTTCCATTGCACCTTTACTTGAGCGACGACTCTATTCCACAGTGCTATTTCTCTCTGGTCCAGAATGTGTAGGTGTTCCAACTGCACCAAGTTCCAATCAATCATATTTGTAGGGTCATGAATATATCTTTTCAACAAAGAAATGTGAAATACATTATGAATTCTTAGATTAGATGGAAGTGCAAGTTGATATGCTACAGGTCCAATTTGATCTAGTATCTTGAAGGGCCCACAAAACTTGGGTGCCAACTTGAAACAGTTCCCTAACTTCAACGAGATTTTTTGGGCTTTGACCTTCAAATAAACATGGTCTCCCACTTGAAATTTCAAGTGTCTTCTTTTCTGATCAGCATAGGTCTTATGTCTGTTTTGTGCTTCTTTCAAGTTTTGTTGTACCTTTCTTACCATGTTCTCCATTTCTTGGAGCATCTCTGGTCCATCCATGAGTCTATCAGCTAGGTTATCCCAGCTAATTGGAGTCGTACACTTTCTGTCGTATAGTATTTCAAAAGGACTCAACTTAGCTGAAGTTTGGTACCCATTGTTATATGCAAATTCTACCAAGTGCAGGTAGTCTTCCCACTTGGCCGGTTTTGTTCTTACGTACATACGGAGAATTTCTTCTATGATCTGGTTTGTCCTTTCCGTCTGTCCATCCGTTTGTGGATGATAGCTTATACTAAAATTCAAGTTAGTGTTTAGCCTTGCAAAAAATTCCTTCCAAAAATCGGATGTAAATTTTACGTCTCTATCTAAAATCAACATTTGAGGAATACCATGCAGTCTAAAAAATTCTTTCATGAATATTTCAGCAATGTTTATAGCTTTAAAAGTAGACTTTACAGGAATAAAGTGTGCAGACTTACTGATTTTATCGATTACAACCATGATAGAATCATTTTATTTCTGAGTTTTAGGCAACCCTATTATAAAGTCCAGTGATATAGTCTCCCATTTCCATTCTGGTATCGGTAATGGATATAATAGGTCGGTTGGGTGCTGGTGCTCGACCTTAACCTGCTGACAATCTTGGCACCTAGCCAAGTACTCAGCTATTTCTCCCTTCATATTAGGCTAGTAAAATAGTTTTCTAAGTAATTTTATTGTTTTCTGGTAACCTGGATGGCTAGAATACGGTTTCTTATGCACTTCATCTAAAACTGTGAATTTTAACTCTGTTGAATATGGTATGTAAAGTCTGTTTTTAAATCGTAATAGTCCCTTTCTTGTCGATACTTAGATCTGGTTTATCTGAGTTTGCGATACTATTTTGAAATTCTACCATCATCTTAGTTTAATTTCCTTCGTTAATACCTATCATCCTTATTCTGTGTTCTAGATCACTTTCTGCCTTGTTGATATTTATCTCAAATAACCCATGGAATCTTATCCTTAAAGCATCTGCTACTTTATTTTCCTTACCCTTGATATGTCCGACCTCAAAGTCAAATTTTCTCAAGAAGGCTATCCATATTGCTTGTCTTGCATTAAGATCTTGTTGGCTAAATAGATATTTCACCCCACTATTATCTGTCAATAGTAGAAATTTTCTGCCCATTATGTAGTGTCACCACATTTTTAAGGCGTGTATTACCACTACCAATTCCAAGTCATGAGTGAGATAATTTCACTCGTGTTTTTTTATTTTCCCGGACTCATAACAAATAACGTGTCCTTCCTGACTTAGACGTAAAGAAAGATGATTCCTTGCTTCTGACCTCGCTGTTAGACGTAAAGCAAGATGATGATGTGTTCCTTGCTTCTGACCTAGTTGTAAGACGTAAAGCAATATGATGATGTGTTCCTTGCTTCTGACTCAACTATTAGACGTAAAGCAAGATGTTGTATACCTTGATTATGACCTAGTTGTTAGACGTAAAGCAAGATATGACTTGCACTGAGCTACCAGATTAACAACTGTGACGTAGAGCCAGTCTAGTACTATGATGGGCCAGCTAGAGCTGTGATGAGGTATCATTTTTTTATAGTAATACATATTGATGAAGATGATGATGGAATTCTTTCAAGAATGATGATGCTGCCGATGAAGAAAACTTCCAATGATTTATAGATACACCAGTCAAGATGATATTGATAATGTTGTCCTCCTACCTGATGTTGTTGATGATGTTGTCCTCCTACCTAATTTTGTTGATGATGTTGTCCTCTCTCTCTCACATGATGCTACTGAAGAATAACCTTCTTTTTGAGGGGGAGTGTTGAAATAATGTAACTGCAAAGAGTATTCTTATTATTATTGATATTTAATTAATAAGATCAATCCCCATTGTGGATTGATCATGTCGGATATTGTAATAGGACCAAATCCCCTTTTACGGATTGGTCAACAGACAATTATAATAGGTAGAATAAGCTATTGGCCCCAACAGTTAATAAGAAGACCCAGAAATATAATAAAGGTGGGTTTACCCACCGAGATTAAGAAGTCAGCCCTGCTAGTGAAGAGACACTTCACACATGCCAGAACTTGTATAAATAAAGGAGTCTAGCGCTTCATTTGATCAAAACACACTTGCTCAGTTTGAGAGACAAGTTTTGATCTGTTACCGACAAAGGAGAGAGAGAGTGGCGCATATCTTGGAGAGGACTTTCTATTTTAGCATAGAGATCTCTTGGCATTGTATTGGCTATCTATATTAAGGAAGTTTTGCTAGGTTTTCTTCCCCTAGAGGGTTTCCTAGGATAAATGTTGTGTCTCTTGTGAATGTGTATTTCTCAGTGATCTTGTTCTTATGTTGTTGTTATTTATTGAAATGAAAAGAACTATAATAATGGTAAAAACATTAACACTATCGAGTTAAGGGTTGTTGCAATAAGGATTTATGAGAACGTTATTGTTAAGTTTAAAAACAATGAGGGATGATCAAAAGAGATTAACTGCAATATTGAAGTCAAACAAGGTTGTCCCTTTTCCTCTATCCTTTTTGGCATATACATTGACAAGTTAGAAGATTGCTTGGAAAAAACAGATTGTGTCGACCCTGCACTCACTGGTATAGTCATCAATATTTTTCTTTATGTCGATGATATCTCTCTTATGGAAATAAGTCCCCATGATCTTGAAAACGAACTAAGAATCCTCAAGGATTTTTGTTGCAATATGGGTATGACTGTTAATACCGATAAGACTAAGGTCGTGATTATTAAATCCAATAATATTACTTATTGATCCAGATTGTTTTCAAAATGAAATGAAAGAACACAAACTACAATGAAATACTCATGAAAATTGCAAGAAATGGAGAAATACAACAATACTTGATTTCTATTAATGAAATAATTGTAAAGAGACTATAAAAATATAGAGTGCAAGACTCTCTAAAATGGTGGTAGTTTTATCTCTGAGAAGAGATGTGATGGCTACGCTCATTCACAAGAATATGATTACAATGAGGCTCTTAAATCCTTTTTATGATAAACATGAATTCTAAAACCCTAGACATCCAAAAACCTAACCCTAGGAGATGAAACATAAAGAGTCATGTGGGCCCCGTTTGAGTAAGTTAGTACATTAACTTCTTAGGGTCGTAAATTTTTCATATGATCTTCATTTTAGGAAAGTGATAGTCTATTGGAAAGGTATTTTCAAGAATTACGCATTATGGTGTAAAACTATGAGTTTGTCTATAGTTATATTATGGCACACCAAAAAAACACTTTTTAGGGCCCCAAAATGGCCTTGGAAGTACAAAAAATATTTGTTGACATGAAAAATCTCAAAATAAGCGAGTTGGATTAGTTGGGCGGTCACTAGTATCCACGTGTAAGATGCGTAATGATTCAGACAACCCCAGAAGTGTAGAACCCACAATAACAAAGAATTATAGAAGAACGTGCTGAACTAAAAAATGATAAGAGAAGCTAGTTGAAATAGGTGGGTGGCCTCCAATATCCACCTAGATAAGTCCTCCCCCCTTAGGAAGAAATGGAATCCATTGCATTGGGTTCTCAGGGAAGAGGGGAAAGAATTTTCTGAATCCAATTCTTGGTGAGTTTTGTTCCTCGTTGGAGAAGTTGTCATGCTTGGTCTATGGAAGATTGTCAGAAACCTATTGCTGGTGAGGCTGAATCTGTTCCACCAACCTATTCTCTCTAGATTTAATGGGGAATTGTTTAGGAACCATTGTAGGTGAATAAAAAATATATTATTTCTCTTCAAAAATCTATTTTTTTGGGATAGGTGTTGAGGTTGCAGTGGTTGTAGTGGTCTTTTGTTCATCCTTTGAATAGACTTTGAAGAGGATGAATTTCATAGTATGAGATATTACCTTGCAACATTGTTTTGGTCGATTAGTAGTCAAAACTAACTTGGGTATCCTATAGAGATGACCTTCTGGAGTAATAATGACACTACGGGGTCTATACTCATAGACAACATGATGTTTCCACATCTATGGTTGGCTCAAAAAAACATCAAAAACAACAAGAGGGGAAAAATCACATACTAACTCATCTTTGAAAGGTTGGATACCATAGGAAAGGCAACATTTTTGGCTAAGATGGAGATCTCGTCCCTGGTGAATCCACCTGATGTTGTGTGGTTGTGGGTGTGGTGTTTTCGACAACCCCAATTGTTTGACTACATTAGCTGAGATGAGATTCTTCTAGCTACCATTATAAAAAATGAAATGAAATGGGGTCCCATTCACCCACATCTATGAATGGAAGAGGATCTCCCCCTCTTTAGGATCTACTGATTCTTCTAGTTGAATTGTTGTGGTCGTAGCAGTGGGGTCTGCATTGATGATCTGTCTAGTTTCAATATTTTTTGGATTGGATTTTGAATCAGGGTTTGGCTCTGTGTCTTTGACCTCAACCACCAATGAATTTTTCGAGTGACATTCATTGGTGTTGTGCCAGGGGATTTTGTGGAAGTCACACCACTTTTCAATGTTGTTCTTCATCTTTCCTTTACCCTTCTTGTTTTGTGTCTTGGATTAGTTATCTAGAGGCTTGTAGTGATCCAGGTTTTATGAGAAGAATGAAATGAATATAGATTATTATTATTCTTAACACCAAAACATAAGAATAAAAGAGATACAATAACAAATATACAGTAAAATTGGTTTCTATTCAATAAGAAAATGTGCTAAAACATTAAAATGCAATCGAAAAAAATCTTGCTAGAATAATGGAAGCTTTTCTCTGAGAAGAGATGTCACTATTGCGCTCTTTTGTAAGAAGATGGTTACAATAAGGATTTCCAAGAATTTTTACAATAAAAAAGAATTCCAAAACCCTATACATACAAAAACATAACCCTAGGATATGACGTGCCAAAAGCTATGTGGGCCCCGCTGGGGTAAGTTAGTACATCAACTTCACGGGGTCATAACTTTTGCATACGATCTCCATTTTAGGTGCACGATATCCCATTGGAAATTTCTATATGAGGACTACACATTTTTTCATCATAATCTAACTTTGTCTATAGTATAATTGTGGCGATCCCAAAAAACGTTGTTTAAGTCCTAAAAATGATCCCGAAAGTTAAGGACCCGAACACTAAAAAAAAAACTTCGAATCTTCCAAACTGCCAAATGAGCCAGTTGGAATAGGTGGGAGGCCACTGAAATCCATCTAGATCAATCCCTCCCCATTATAAAGAAACGGTATCCATTGTGTTGAGTTCCCCCATCAGAAGAGGAAATTTCTATTGGATTTGGCCCTTAGTGAGTTAGTTGCCTTGGTGTCGAAGTTGCCCTACTTTGACAACTCGATAAAGATAGATCCTTTGTTGGTGTGTGTCCTTGAACTGTGTGTTCACAATATGATAATTGGATTCCTATTGTATGCATTTAGGGTTGATATATGTGGGTGTAAACTATTTTGTTATCTCTGAGGTATCCAATAATGGTGGGAAATATGGTCAAAGGAGATCCACGTTGAACACTAGGTGCAAGCCAAGGAAAGGTGGAATGTTGAGCTGAAAATAATTATCACCCATAGCCTTCGTGATGGTGTAAGGTCCATAACAGAGTGGGAGAATATTCCTATGGGGATCTATAAGGAATTCTTTCTGCAAGTGCAACCACACTTTGTCTCCCACCTGAAACTTATGTGGCACTTGGTGTTGATCAGGGTGATGCTTGTACTTGGACTTGTACTTTTGTAAAATATCCTGAACCTGTTGGCGGATGTGATGGATCCACTCAATGACCTAGGAGTATTTTTCAACTTCAATTGGAGAAGTATATGAGTCTATCGGGGTGGTTGTAATAGGCAGTACAACATTCATGGGATCCAATGGTTGGAATCCCAACCCGACCTTAAAGGGGCTATGGTTGCTTGAGGTATGTAGGGATTAGTTGTAGATATGTTCAAGATAGGGAAGAATCTCATCCCATGTATAGGGGTTCTTGGAATTGTGCATGTGCAAGATATGCACGATCATCTGATTGACGACCTTAGTTTGGCCATCTATTTAGGGGTGGAAGGTAGTGGATTTGGTGATCTTGGTGTCCAAGAATGACCAGAGGCACGACCAGAATGTGCTGAGGAACCGATTGTCCAGATCTGAGACAATGCTTTGTGGGGTTCCAAAATGTACCCATACTTGTTCAAATACTATCTTGGCAATGTCCTCTATTGTGATGCTCTTCTTCCAGGAGACTAGGATCACCATCTTGGAAATGCGATCAACAACCACAAAAACACAGTCATTTTCCCTCTTGGTGGATGGAAGGCCTGACATGTAGTCCATTGAGATGGATGTTGATGGCTTGGTCAGGAATAGGGAGGGGGGTATACAAGCCCTATTTCTTAATTGTTGGTTTCACAATAACGTAGGCAGTGAAGGACCTGATATACTTGTTGACATCATGTCAAAGTTTTGACCAGTAGAAATGTTTTTGTAGCACTGTCACTGTCGTTTCCACACCAAGGTGTCCTACCACCCGACTGTAGTGGACTTCCCAAATCATCTTCACTCACTTTCTTGATGGAACACAAATATGGCCCAGTTGACACAATAACCCATCCTGAAGATGGAAATTAGCGACAACTGAGTTTGTGCCCAAGATTTGGTATGTGGTGGTAAAGTCAGTGTCTATCTCATAGAGATTGGGTCATATGGAGGTCTTGTGGCCGTAATAGTTTAGCACTGTGGTGAGTGTCGTGACTGGAGGTCAGCTGAGAAAATCAATGACTCAATTGGTATTGCCTTTTTTATACTTGATGTTGAGGTGGAAATGCTACAATTATGTGGACCACTTATGATGGAGGTCATTCTGCAATTTTCCTTCTCTCTACATGAACTGCAGAGGCTTATGATCCGTGTGGATGATTGTCTCCTTCCCGATAATGTAATCTCTCTATTGTTAGTAGGATTTCACAATGGAGTACATTTCTTTGTCATAAGTAGGGTACTTACAGACAACATATGATAATGTTTCCCTATAATAGGCCACGGGGTGGTCGTTCAGAGTGAGAACTATGCCCACAACATAGTCCAAAGAATCTGTCTCGATATCAAAGGGTTGTTGCATGTTTGGTAATGAAATTATTGGGGATGAGAACAAGCATTGTTTTAAATCATCGAATGCATGTTGTTGGTATAGGCCCCACAAAATGTTTTCCTTACCACCACCCGTAGTTAATTCGCTCAAGGCCCATGCAATATGGGAGAATCCCAACAAGAACCCGTGATATAAATTGGTAAGGCCTAAAAATCTCTGAATCTTAGTTAGTGTGTTTGGGGTTAGTCAGTCATGAATGACTTGGATATAGGATAGATAGACATGCAAACAATGTTGATCCACTATTTAGCCTAGCTATTGGACCTTGTCCATGATGAAGGATCATTTTTCCAAGTTGGCATATAACTTGTGTTGTCGTAGGGTATGAAAAAACTGTTGAATATGATGCAAGTGTTCCACCCACGTCTTGTTGTAGATGAGGATGTCATCTAGATACACCACTACAAAAGTATTGGTGAAAGGTTGAAGGATATCATCCATCATCCTCATGAAATTTGTTGGAGCATTTGTGAAACCAAAGGGAATGACCAACCATTCAAAAATACCTTCTTTCGACTTGAAGGAGGTTTTCAATACATCTGTCTATTCTATGGGGACCTGGTGGTATTTAGACTTTAGATAAATCTTAGTGAAGTATTTTCCCACCTTGACATGATAAAGGAGATCATCGATTTAGGGATTCGGGTACCAGTTCCCGACTATGATTTTATTTAGGGATCGATAATCAATGCAGAGTCACTAGGTCATGTATTTCTTCTATAACAACATGATTGGGCTCCCACAAGGTGATGAGTTGGGATGGATGTGCCCCTTGTGGAGCAGTTCTTGAATATGTCACTTGATCTCCTCATTCTCTGATAGAGAGTAGCAACAGACTGACCCATTAGGAAGTGGTGTGTTGAGGGTCATATCGATGGGATGCTTGACCTGACAGTGCATAGATACCTCTATAGGTGAGGAGAAGATATATTTTTATTCAACCATGAAATTGTCCACTTTCTTTTGTCATGTGAATAAAGCAGCCATAGAGGATTTGGATGTGGCTATAATATTTCGCTTGCTCTAAGAGAGAATCAATAAGAAGACAAACTTCTCTGTCGAAGATATGACCTTCTTGCATTGTTTGGCAGAGACCAAGGAAATAACACTAGCTCAGAGTGCTTCAGGTATCCAGTACAATTTCTTATCCAAATTAATAATATCACTATGAGACCTAGACTCATATATAGCATGACATTTCCATAAATAAGGTTGGCCTGAAAGAACATTACAAACTTTGAGAGGATCAACATCACACAATACCTCATCTTTGAAGGGCTTGATGTCCTATGGAAGGCGACACTGTTGGCTGATGCAAACATCACTTTCTTGGTAGACCTATCTAATGGTGTAGGGTTGTGGGTGCGACATTGTCGGCAGGGCTAGCTGCTTCACAACCTCTTCTGATATTAGGTTCTTCTAGCTACCTCTATCAAAGATAAAGTGCAGAAAGATGCCTTTTACCCACATCTGTGAATGAAAGAGGTGCTCACCTTCTTTTGGCTCATCTGGATCACCAAGCTAGACCTTGTTGGTAGCAACAGTGGCACTGGGTTTCGCATGAATGATCTATCTCCCCCCTTCTGGTTCAAACTGAGAGTCAAAACTTGCATCTGATTTAGTGTCTTTCACCTCATCCACCAACAACTTGTTTGAGCAGAAATCAACAGTGTTATGTCAGGGGCTCTTATGGAAGTCCCACAACTTCCTAATATCTTTCTTTGTCTCTTCGATGTCCTTGTTTGCTTGCAGCCTAGAATGGTTGTCCTGAGGTTGTCCATATTTTCTCTGTCCTTTTTTCTTTGGGTTGGGGCTTCCCTTTACTTTCTTTCGATGTGAGTGGTTTCCAGGACCAAATTTTCATGTCTTTTGTAAGACGAGATGTCCAAAATCTTCATTTCATCTTGGATGTATATATGAAGACCACCGTGATACTTGGGCATTAGATATCACTTAAAATATTTGATACCCATCTTGTTGCACAAGGTATGGAAGATATTTGTGAACTCTGGCACAACTTGGTCTCTTTCCTATCGCAATGTGGTCCATTTTGTATATAGATCGTTATAACTTCTAACAGAGTGGTATTGTTCCTTGATAGCATCCCTGAAGGATTCCCAGTTGACCGGGATTGTAAATAGTGAGGGTTCCTCTGTTTCCTTTATCTCACAGAAAGTCTCCCACCAATATTTTACATAGGGAATGGCTTTGAGGAAAACACACGTAATCTTTTCTCTCTTCAAAAAGTTATGGATAAAAAAATACCCTTCTACCAGATACAACCATTTGTCTACAATGTCTGCATCTATCTAAAATTTGAATATGGGAATATCAAAGTTGATTTTTACCTTGAAGGGTGTGACACCTCTTCTTGAGGAAGATGTGTCACTTGTTCATAGTTTCCAAAGCATTTGCAAAAACTATCCATCATTTCATTCCTATTCTGTGTGAGGGATTATTTTGAAAGGATCTTTTGAACCATTGTATTTATTTTTTCCCACCATGAGAGGTCACTTGGGTGTGTGAGAGATATTTTCCTCAAGTGAAACAAGCTCAAGACCCAATTCTTTGTACCCTCACCTCGTCGGGGACATGCATTAAGATCAACAAGGAGCAAACCACTTTGATACCACTGAACTGTATTTTATGAGCATAATGAAATGAATACATATTATTATTATTATTAACATAGAAACACAAGAATAATAGAGATACCATAATAAATATATAATAAAATTTGTTTCTATTGAATAAGAAAATGTGTTGAAACTGTAAAATGTAGTGAAAAACAAGCTTGTTGGAATGGTGTCGGCTTATCTCTGAGAAGAGATGTGATAGTTACGCTCGTTCAAAAGAACATGGTTGCAATGAGGCTCTTCAAGTCTTTTTACAATAAATAGGTATTCCAAAACAATAAACATCCAAAAATCTAACCCTAGGAGATTAAGTGCCAAAAATCATGTGGGCCCCATTGGGGTAAGTTAGTACATGAACTTCCCGAGGTCGTAACTTCTTCATAGGATCTCTTTTTTAGGTGCATGATAGCCCATTAGAAAGGTATATCCAAGGAATACACATGTTTCCATCAGAATCTAACTCTGTCTATATTCTAATTGTAGTGATCCCTAAAAAAAAAATTAGGGCTTCAAAACGGCCCCGGAAGTCGGGGACTCGAAAACTAAAAAAGAAATGCCAGAACAGAAAACTACCAAAATGAGATAGTTGGAATAGGTGGGAGGAAAACAGCATACATATGGATCAATACTACCCCATTAGGAAGTAATGGACTCTATTTCATTGAGTTCGCCCATCAAATGAGGAAATTGTTGTTGGATTTGGCCTCCAGTGAGACACTTACCTTGGTGTAGGAGTTGCCCTGCTTTGAAATCTCAATAAAGCTGGATCTTTTGCTGACAAGTTCCCTTGAACTATGTTTCCACAATATGATCATTGGATAGATTTTTTATGTAGTCAGGGTTGAGCTCTATGGATGTCAACAATTCTGTTATCTCTGAGTTGTCTAATAATGGTAAGAAATATGACTGAAGGAGATCCATGTTGAACACCGGGTGCAGGCCAAGGAAAAGGGGAATATTGAGCTCAAAATAATTTTCACCCACAACCATTATGATGGTGTAAGGTCCATAATGGAGTGGGATAATCTTACAATGGGGCCCAGTAAGGAATTATTTTTGCGAGTGCAGCCACACTTTGTCTCCCACCTGAAACTTATGTGGCACTCAATGTTGATCATGGCGTTGCTTGTACTTGGAATTAGACTTATGTAAAATATCCTCAACCTATTGGAGGATGTGATGTATCCTCTCAATGAACCAAGAGGATTTTTTAGCATCTGTTGGATCAGGAGAAGAGTTGGCCAGGGTGGATGCAAGAGGTAGTGCAAGATCCATGGGACCCAAGGGTTGGAATCCCAACCTGACCTGAAAGGGGTTGTGGATGATAGAGCTATGTAGTGATCATTTGTAGCTATGATGAACATAGGGAAGACTCTCATCCCATGTGTGGGGGTGATTAAAATTCTACATTCGAAGGATATGAATGATAATCTGATTGTTGAACTCAGTTTGGCCATCTGTATGGAGGTGGAAGGAAATGGATTTTGTGAGCTTGATGTCGAACAGTGACCAGAGGCTCGACGATAATGTGATGAGGAACTGACTTTCCCGATCTGAGAAATTATTTTGTGGGATTCGAAAATGTATCCCTACTTTTTCAAAGAAGAGCTTGGTGGTGGCCTCTATTGTGATTCTCTTCTTGCAGGTGACGAGGATCGCCATCTTGGAAAAGCGATCAACAACCACAAAAACATAGTCATTTCCCCTCTTGGTGGATGGAAGTCCCAACATGGAGTCCATTGAGATGGATTCCCATGGCCTTTCAGAAGTAGGAAGGGGGTTGTATAGGCCTTGTTTCTTAGTGGTCGATTTGGCAATAACACAGGTAGTGCAAGGCCTAATATACTTGCTGACATCTTGTTTGAGTTTCGACCAATAGAAATGTTTCTGCAGCACTACCACTATCTTTTCGACACTGAATTTTCCTTCCACCTGACTGTAGTGGGATTCCCAAATCATATTTTCTTTCTCAGTTGTTGGAACACAAAGATGGCCCAGTTGGCACAATATTCCCTCCTGAAGATTGAAATTAGAGACAACTGAGTTTGCGCCATACATTTGGTATTTCGTTGAGAGTTTATGGTCTATCTCATAGAGGTTGGGCCATCTAGAGGTCTCGTGGCCACATGAGTCTAGCACCATGGTGAGTCTTGTGACTAGAGGCTAGATGAGACAATCAACAACTTGGTTGGTACTGCCCGTTTTATACTTGATGTTGAGATATAACTACTGCAAGTATGTGGACCAAATCTGATGGCAGTCATTCTACTATTTTCCTTGTGTCTGCATGAACTGTAATGGCTTATGATCCATGTGGATGATTGTCTCCTTCCTGAGAATTTAATGTCTCCACTGGGGGTAGGGTTGCACAATGGAGTACATTTCTTTTCCCTAAGTAGGGTACTTACAAAAAAAATCTAATGGTGTCTCACTATGATAGGCCACAGGGTGGTTGTGTTGAGTGAAAATTGTGCCCACGACATAATATGAAGCAACTGTCTTGATCACAAAGAGATGTTGTAGGTCATGTAATGAATGTACTAGGGATGAGCACAAGTGTTTATTTAAATCATCAAATCCTTGTTGTTGGGATATGCCCCACACAAAGTTTTCCTTATCACCACCCTTGGTTACTTGGCTGAGGGCCCATGAAATATGGGAGAATCCCAACATGAACCTATGATAGAAATTAATAAGGCCTAAGAAGCTCTGAAGCTTAGTGAGTGTGGTTGGGGCTGGCCAGTCACATATGACCTATATCTTGGATGGATTCACATGCACACCATGTTGATCCATGGTGTAGCCTAGGTACTGGGCTTTGTCCATGTCGAGGGATAATTTTTCCATGTTGGTGTATAGCTTGTGCTACCTTAGGGTGTGCAAAACTTGTTGAATATGTTGCAAGTGTTCCTCCCAAGTCTTGTTGTAGATAAGGATGTCATCCATATGCACCACGAAAAAAGTATTGGTGAAAGGTTGTAGGATATCATCCATCATCCTCATGAAAGCTATTGGAGCATTTGTCAAACCAAAGGGCATGACAAACCATTCGAAAATACCTTCTTTTGACTTGAAGGCAATCTTCCATACATCTATTTGTTCTATGGGGACCTTGTGGTAACCAAAATTTATATCAATATTACTGAAGTATTTCTCCCCTTTGAGTTGATCAAGGATATCATCGATTCAGGGAATCAGGTATTGATTCTTCACTGTGATTTTATTTAGGGCCCCGTAAAAAATGCAGAGTCTCTAGGTATCATCATTCTTCTGCACCATCACTATTGGGATCCCACAAGGCGATGAAATGGGATGAATTTTACCCTTGTGGAGTAGTTCTTGGATTTGTTGCTTGATCTCCTCATTCTATAAAAAAGAGCGGTGGTAGAATGGTCCATTGGGCAGTGGTGCGCTAGGGTCATATCGATGGAATGCTTGACCTGACAATGCAGAGGTACCCTAGTAGGTTAGGAGAAGATGTATTTGTATTTTTCCATGACCTTGTCCACTTGTTTCTACTATGTGAAGAGGTCGGTCGCGAAGGCATTGGATGTGGCTCCAATATTTCTCTCTCCAAGAGAGTGAATCATGAAGAAGACAAACTTCCCAGTATGAGAGATGACCTTTTTTCATTCCTTGGCAGAGATCAAGGAAATAAAACTAGGCGGGACTGCTTTGGGTATCCTGTACAATTTCATGTTCAAAGTAATAATAACACTGCGAGGACTATACTCATATTCAACATGAAATTTGCAGAAATAAGGTTGGCCCAAAAGAAAATTACAAAATTTTAGAGGAGCAGCATCACACAATACCTCATCTTTGAAGTTCCTGATGTCATATGACAAACGACACTTTTGGTTGACGTGAAGATCACTTCCTTGACGAAGGCATTCAATCATGTAGGGCTATGGGTGTAGAGTAGTTGGTAGGGCTAGCCGCTTTATGACCTCTTCTAATATGACATTCTTATGGCTACTGCTATCAATGATAAAGTATAGTAGGGTGCATTTTACACACATCTACGAATGAAAGAGGTGCTCGCCTTCTTCTTGCTCACTTGGTTCACCGGGCTAGATCTTGGTGGTAGCAATAGTGGCACTAGGTTCCGCATCAATGATCCATACCCCCCTTTATAGTTCTGACTCAGAGTCAGAACCTGCATTTGAGTTAGAGGCTTTCACCTCAACCACCAGTGATTTCTTTTAGAAGAAATCGGTAGTGTTATGGTAGGGGTTCTTATGGAAGTCTTACCACTTCCCGATATCTTTCATTGTCTTTCTAGTGTCCTTATTTTCTTGCAGCCTAGATTAGTTGTCATCAGGCTGTCCATCTTTCCTATTTCGTTTGTTTTGTAGGCTTTGGATTCCCTTTACATTCTTTTGATGTGAGGGGTTCCCAGGCCCAAATTGCAGCTTCTTCTTTTTAATCTTTTGCTCAATTTTGATGGAATATCGATAGGTCGTGCCTAAGGATGAGATGTCCAAAAACTCTATTTCGACCTAGATGTATCTATGCATACCACCGCGATACTTGAACACCATATGTCACTCAGAATATTTGATACCCAGCTTGGTGCAGAAGGTATGGAATATATTTGTGAACTTTGACACTTGGTTTCTTTCCTACGACAGCGTGGTCCATTTAGTATATAGGTCATCATAACTTCTAACAGAGTAGTATTGTTCCTTCATAGCATCCCTAAAGGATTACCAGCTAACCATGACTATAAATAATGAGGGTTCCTATGTTTCCTTTTGCTCACAGAAAGTATACCACCAATATTTGACATGAGGAACCACTTTGAGCAGCACAAACATAATCATTTCTATCTTCAAAAATTTATGGACAAAAAAATACCATTCTAGCAGATTCAACAATTTGCCTACAACATATGCGTCTATATAACCTTAAAATATGGGAATATCAAATTTGATTTGTACCTTTAAGGGACGACGCCTACACTCGAGGAACCCCTTTTGTTCATTTCTTTCCTTTGTTGTGTGAGGGATTCCTTGAGAAACATTTTGAAAGGATCTCCTCTCCCGTCATCTTTATTTTCTCCCACCATGAGAGGTCGCTAGGGCATGCAAGAGATTTTTTCCTCAAGATAAACAAGTTCGAGACCCAATTATTTGTACCCTGACCTTGTCGGAGACATTCATTAAGAATGACAAGGAGCAAACCGCTCTAATACCACTGATTCAAATTTTATGAGAAGAATGAAATGAATACATATTATTATTATTCTTAACATAGAAACACAATAATAATAGAGATACAATAAAAGAGATATAGTAAAACTAGTTTCTATTCAATAAGAAAATGTGATGAAAATGTAAAATGCAATGAAAAACAAGCTTGCTAGAATGGTGGCATCTTATCTCTGAGAAGAGATGTGACAACTTCACTTATTCGCAAGAAGATGGTTACAATGAGTTTCTTCAGGCATTTTTACAATAAACAGGAATGCAAAAACCCTAGATATCAAAAAACCTAACCCTAGGAGATAAAGCACCAAAATTCATCTAGGCCCTGTTGGGGTAAGTCAGTACAGCAACTTCCCGGGGTCGTAACTTCTGCATATGATCTTTGTTTTAGGTGCATAATAGCCCATTGGAAAGGTATATCCGAGGAATACACATGTTTCCATTGTAATTTGACTGAGACCATATTCTAATTGTGGTGATCCCTAGAATTGTTGTTGAGGGCCTCAAAATGGCCCCGAAAGTTGAGGACTCAAAATCTAGAAAAACAGTGTCAAACTGGAAAAATGCCAAAATGATCCAGTTGGAATAGGTGGGAGGCCACCAAAATCTAGATGGATTAGTTGGTTAGGTTCATATTTACCATGCTTTGGTTGTTGCATACTTGTAGAGCCAAATTCCCATTTGTTCTGGTGCCTAAATTTCTACTCAATTTTTATAGCATATTGTTAGGAAGCTCCCAATGGTGAGATGTTTAGGAAATCCATTTATGTTTGGATGTATCTATGTAGAGCCCCATGGTATTTCAGAACCATATGTTGCTCAGAGTCTTTGATAGCCAGCTTGGTGTGTAATGTATGGAAAGTATTTGTGAACTTCAACATTGTTTGGCTCTTCTCTTGCCGCATTGTGCTCATCTCATGTAATGGTATTCATAGTTATCAATATGATAGTAATGTTCCTTTACCACATCCACAATAAATTCCCAAGTGGGCTTGACCCCATATATTCCAGATTCCTCTGTGGCAATTTTCTCCCAATAACTTTCCCACCCTTGTTTGACATTGGGGAGAGCCTTGAGGAGTGCGAAGGTGATATTTTCCCTGACAGAAAAAATTTGAACAAATAAATAACCTTCTAATATATTTAACCATGTTTCTATGGAATTTGCATCTATATGACCTTCAAATATGATAATATCAAAATTAACTTGTACCTTGAAGGAAGAGGTTCCTCGAAAATGGACGCTTGATGAATACACACTTGTTTCTATTGATAGGCATTGCAGGATGTGTGCAAAATTATCGATCCTTTCATCCCTCTATTGCACGAGAGTTTTTTCAAGCAACAGGTTAATAGAATATTATACTCAACCATTTTTCTTTTCTGCCACCATTGTTTGACATGGGGGAGAGCCTTGAGGAGTGCGAAAGTGATATTTTCCCTATCAGAAAAAATTTGAACAAATAAATAACCTTGTAATATATTTAACCATGTTTCTATGGAATTTGCATCTATCTGACCTTCAAATATGATAATATCAAAATTAACTTGTACCTTGAAGGGAGAGGTTCCTCGAAAATGGACGCTTGATGAATACACACCTGTTTCTATTGATAGGCATTGCAATATGTGTGCAAAATTATCGATCCTTTCGTCCCTCTCTTGCACGAGAGTTTTTTCAAGCAACAGGTTAATAGAATATTATACTCAACCATTTTTATTTTCTGCCACCATCAAGGGTTTCTTGGGCATGAGGGAGTGATTGTCCTCAAGAGAGACAAGCTTAAGACCCAACTGGCTATACTTGGACCTCGTTGGGGACATGCACTAAAAAACAATCAAGACTAGCCTGCTCTGATACCACTGATCAAGATTATTTTCAGAACAAAATAAAAGAAGATAAACTACAATGAAATACTCATGAAAATTGATAGAAATAGAGAAATACAACAATACTTGATTTCTATTAATGAAAGAATTGTAAAGAGATTGTAAAAATACAGAGTGCAAGACTCGCTAGAATGGTGGTAGTTTTATCTTTGAGAAGAGATGTGATGACTACGCTCATTCGAAAGAAGATGATTGCAATGAGGCTCTGAAATCCTTTTTATGATAAGCATGAATGCTAAAACCCTAGACATAAAAAAAACCTAACCCTAGGAGATGAAACACCAAAATTCATGTGGGTCTGGTTTGGGTAAGTTAGTACATTAACTTCCTGGCGTCGTAACTTTTGCATACGATCTTTGTTTTACGCGCGTGATAGCTCATTATAAAGGCCTTTTTGAGAAATACACATTATGCCATCAAATTGTGACTATGTTTACATTTTTACTGTGGCACGCAAAAAAAACTGTTTAGGGTCCCAAAATGGCTTTGGAAGTACAAAAAGATGTGCTAACATGAAAACTTCCAAAATAAACCACTTGGATTAGGTGGGAGGCCACTAGCCTTTGCCTGGAAGATGTATAGGGATTCAGATATCCCTAGAAGTGTAGAATCCACAATTAAAAAGAAGTAAAGAAGAACATGTTGAACTAAATACTATGAAGAGGAGCTAGTTGAAATAGGTTGGTAGCCACCAATATCCACCTCGATCACCTATGATACCTTCATATATGACAACGAAAACTTGGAGGAAGTGACTTCATACAAATATCTTGGAATTGATATTCACCACAATCTCAACTGGAATTATAGCATTGAGAAAATGATTATTGGGTGATGTAAAATTGATTATGGGCTTGAAAATAATTGTAAATCAATTGATATTTGGAGTTGAGAGAAGAAGAAACTCCTCTTTGAGACTCTTGTTAAACCTATTATTCTTTATGGATGTAAAGTATAGGGTTGTAGTATCTCTTGTGAATCATGGAGAAAAATAGAGAAAATACAAAACAATTTTATAACCTATAATCTCAAAATTAAAGAAATACGCCATATCCCATCCTCCTCTTAGAAACAAACCTCTGCTCCATTGAGAGCATGACTATGACTAGATACCTAATGTATAATAACAAGTTAAACAACATGGAAGACAAGAGGCTTCCTAAAATTGCTTCAAAATCGAGTCGTAACCACCATCGACTCAAGCGAGGATGGCATAAAGATGAAAAAAAAAAATTAAGGTATTATAAGGATGTAATGAACCCTAATCTAGAAGATCAAAATTGGCATTGGTCAATTTCTAAAACTCCATGGGATTAAAGAGTGTGTCACCTTTGTGACACTAAGAAGGTTGAAGATGAAAAACACTTTCTCTTAGATTGTCCAACCTATACCCAGATTAGATCTCATTTTCAAAATATTTGTTACACTACCAACCTTCCTAACCTCTTAACTCAATAAAACTATGGTGATCTTGGAAACCTTCTCTTAATGGTTTTTGAGCAAAAAAAAAAAATTCTAAAGAATTGCAAGTAATCAGTTACCCTCTTAAGGTATGATAGACCAATTCGATCTTAGTGGAAGTTAATCATCATCATCGTCATTATAAAATATTTTAATATATTAAAAAACATATTAATATTTTTTGATATATCTTATAGTGTTAATATTTTTTAATACTTTAATATTAATGTATAAGTAAGCATAGATCCATATTAACTTCCGATTTATCAAATGGATCAAATCTCTAGAGATGAAAAAAAAAAATTAGAATATAAAATTTGAAAAAGATTAAAAATTTGCACCTCTAAAGATTTGATCCCTCTCAACATTTGATAAATAAAATGTTAATATATATATATATATATATATATATATATATATATATTAAAACAATTTATTATATAAAATAATTAAAATTATATTTACAAATATACATAGTATAAATGATCTAAATTTAATTTAAAAATTTAATTTTGGATGGGAGGTCTGCATTAATGAACTTCAAAATAAAGTTTATTTATAATTTAAAAAAAAAATCCCAAACCGGTTGTCTTGTAATTATTTAACATGGACATAGTTCCACAAATCCATTTGGTGGCAAAAATGTAAAGACGCACAGTTGTAATTATATACTTATATATACCGATCGAGTTCTGAACTCATTGATCTCAGGGGCATATTAATGCTACAACCACTATTGATTCGAAGGGAATCCGTAGTTCTAGTCCAGCCAGTCATGAGAGCAGTAAGTTGTTTGATATGGCAAGTGTATCATCTCCATTTCATATGAGTTTTACCCTAGGAAGGATTCCCTACTATTTCACATCTCTTAGTTTAGTTGGAATCCTCAAATTGTTTGACTTTTTGCGGCTTAGTTCTTTGAAAAAAAATATAAGATTTAAAAGCTGAATTTATTATCTTAATTATATAATTAAATATGAATTTTATAAAAACAATTTTGTTTTCAGTATTTTATTTTATAATATTTTTAAATTGAATTAATTTTATTAATATAAAATTTCTTTTTTACTATTTAAAAAAAAAGATATTGAATTTTACAAATTATAAAATATTTATTAAATAATTTTATAAATTATAAAATATTCAATATTTATGGAATGAAAAGAGATTTAAAATTGAAATCATAAATATCCTTTTATTTGAAAAAAAATTCTTTTATTGGAAATGAAGAGATTTTTAGGGTAATATTGAATATAATAATTGTTTCTAATACATAACCATGAACTCTCAATACCATATAATATAGGAGAAGTTTTTAAATATAAATAATTTTTATTAATGGAATTACTTTAGTAAATTATAATCAAAATTTGATTACAAAGATCACTTTGTTAAAGGGAGAATTACAAYGAGATAGTTTACTTGTATTTCACTACAAAATTTATTTATATAATTAGTTTGATTAATATGTTTTTTTTTGAAGAAATATTATAGCAATTTTATGAAATGATAAATTTCCATTGAATACTTTAAATATGGATTTTTTTTATGACATCAATGATGCTAGAAGAAAATAGATTAACCAACATAGCATGTGGTTGTGGTTATGACTATGAATTGTTTTATAAAATTTTACTAAAAATGATTAGATTTTATTGTTTCACTTTATTTGGTCATATATTTATAATCTTTATTTAATTTTTGAATGTCTAAGTCTAACCAATCAAGATGTTGCATGTGATACTAGTTTTTTACAAGTTTTATGGAACACCCCTAAAATATATAATCAAACATACATATGTTCGCTATTTTATAAAAATAGTAAATTTTTTATTTGCTAGTTCACCATATTAATATATTTGCTTCTATGTATAAGTGCATTGTAAAGGTAGGAGAACCTCCAAAATATGGATATTTAGGTCTCAAGCAGGAATTTATTTGGTGGAAAATTTGAAATAAAAAAAAAATCTCTTAAAAATTTGAAAACACATTCCTAATAACTAAAATTCTTAAACTATTATAATACACTTAAAAAAATGTAAAATATTTTTTAATATCCTAAAATTTCAATAAACACAAATTTCAAAAATTCCATTACCAACAGAGCCCAAAGAATTTATTAAAATTTATTTATGTATTAACTTATTTATGATAAATTAAAACTAATTTTGAAAATTCACATATTTTTTAAACTATTTTTATTACTATATTCAAATCCAATCATTAAAAAAACAACTTAACTAACTCTAATAACTTTATAATAAAACTTTTTTATAAATAAAAAATAAATCTTAAATTAAAAATCTTAATTTAAAAAAATATAAAAAACATTTTTAATTTTTATATTATTGTAATCATATTGTCAAACACTAAAAAACTATTTTTTTTTACTTGACTAACTCTTTTATAAAATTTTATACATTCAAACTCAAGTTTTTAAAAGTTCAACCAACATTTTTGCAACCAAGTCCTGAATTTCAAGATTTAACTAACAAAACTATGAATTTAATAATGATAATTACCATATTAATATTTTCCTACAAAACTCTCATATACATCTAAGTATCTGATACCATGCATAAAATTTCGAATTCCTATGACATAAAATTTCCCAAAATTAACGAGGTCCGCATCGTTATCCTCTACAGTGAAGAACAATGTCACTCCATTCATACAAGCAAATATTTTAATCCTCATTCAAAGATCTCCTTCAAATAATTCTCAATCGTTGTCAACAGTTTCTAGAAGTTGCTCGTTACCTGCTCATTTTTTCCGTCAATGCTCAAGGTATTTGTCTTCTAGTTGCGTATTTTTTTTCATTAACCATAATTTGCGTCAACATACTCCTAGTTTAACTTTAACATTGAATATCAAAATAAAAAATAAAATTATTTAAAAGTTGTGAAATTGTTTCATTAACCATAATTTGCGTCAACATATTCCTAGTTTAACTTTAACATTGAATATCAAAATAAAAAATAAAATTATTTAAAAGTTGTGAAATTGTTTGGAATATTATAATCACTTTTCAAATTCTCCTTCCACAAAAAGGGGCAGAAATTAAAATTGAT
>ML777126.1:1165772-1186776 GCA_009831015.1 Picea engelmannii
GCAATATTGGAATCAAACAAGGTTGTCCCTTGTCCCCTATTCTTTTTGGCATATACATTGACAAGTTAGAAGATTTCTTGGAAAAAGAAGGTTGTGTCGGCCCTACTCTCACTAGTATAGTCATGAATCTTCTTCTTTATGCCGATGATATTGTTCTTATGGCAAGGAGTCCCCATGATATTTAAAACCAACTAAGAATCCTCAAGGATTCTTGATCCAATATGGGTATGATTGTTAATACTGATAAGACTAAGGCCATGATTATTAAATCCAATAACATCACTTATTGATCTAGATTATTTTCAGAATGAAATGAAAGCACACCAATTACAATGAAATACTCATGAAAATTGCAAGAAACAAATAAATACAGCAATACTTGATTTCTATTAATGAAAGAATTGTAAAGAGACTAAAAAATTACAGAGTGCAAGACTCGCCAGAATGGTGGTAACTTTATCTCTGAGAAGATATGTGATGGCTACGCTCATTCACATGAAGATTATTACAACAAGGCTCTAAAATCCTTTTTATGATAAACATGAATTCCAAAACCCTTGACATCGAAAAACCTAACCCTAGGAGATGAAACGCCAAAAGTCATGTGGGCCCTGTTTGGGTAAGTTAATACATTAACTTCTCGGGGTCATAACTTTTTCATATGATATCCGTTTCAGGCCCATGATATTCCATTGGAAAGGTATTTTTGAGAACTACACATTACGTCGTCAAACTCTCACTCTATCTACAGTTTAATTGTGGCACCCCAAGAAAACGTTGTTTAGGGCCCCAAAATGGCCCTCGAAGTACAGAAATATGTGTTGACATGAAAAATCCCAAATTAAGTCAATTAGATTAGGTGGGAGGCCATCAGTATCCACTTGGAAGATGCGTAGGGATTCAAATATCCACATAAGTGTAGAAACCATAATTACAAATAAGTACAGAAGAACATGCTGAAATAAAGAATGACAAGAGGATATAGTTGGAATATGTTGGTGGCCACCAATATCCACCTGGATCAGTCCTCCCTCATTAGGAATAAATTGTCTCCATTGTGTTGAGTTTCCATGGAAGAGGGGAAAGCATTTTCTGAATCTGAATCTTGGTGAGATGCGTGCCTTGTTGGAGAAGTTTTGTTTCTTGGTCAGTGGAATACTATCACAAACCTGTTGTTTGCGGGGTTGAATCTTTTCCACCAACCTATTGTCTTTGGATTTGATGGGGCATTGTGCAAGAACCATTGTAGGTGAAGAAACAGTATCTTATTTTTCTTCAGAAATATTTTTTTGCTGGATAGAAGGTGTTGAGGCTACAATGGTTGTAGTTTTATTCTCTACATCCTTTGAACAGACTATGAAGAAGATGAATTTTGTAGTATGAGAGATTACATTTCGAAAACGTTTTGGTGGAGCAATAGTCATAACTACCTATGGTATTCTATAGAGATGACTATCCAGAGTAATAATGACACTACAAGGTCTAAACTCATAAAAAACATGGCGTTTCCACATATATGGCTAGCCCCAAAAAACATCACAATCATCAATAGGGGCAACATCACACACTACCTCATACTTGAATGGATGGATGCCATAAGACAGGTGACACTACTGGCCGACATGAAGATCTTGTCCCTGGTGAAGCCACTCGATGTTGTATGGATATGGGTGTGGTGTTGTCGACAACCCCAACTGTTTGATGACCTTAACTGAGATGAGGTTCCTATGACTATCATTATTGACAATGAAATGCAATGGGGTCCTCTTCACCCATATCTGTGAATGGAAGAGGTGCTCCCCCTCTTCAGGATATACTGGTTCTTCTGGTTGAATTGTTATGGTCATAGCAGTGGGGTCTATGTTGATTTTCTGTCTAGTTTCAATATTTTCTAGATTGGATTCTTAATTAGGGTTCGGCTCCTTGTCTTTGACCTCGTCTACCTTTGATTATTTCGAGAAAAACTCATCGGTGTTGAACCAAGTTATTTTGTGGAAATCACACCACTTCCCAGTGTCATTCTTCATCTTTCCTTTACCCTTCTTGTCCTGGTTCTTGGACTGGTTGTCTAGAGGTTGTTGGTGATCTAGGTTTTATGAGAAGAATGAAATGAATACATATTATTATTATTCTTAACACAAAAATATAATAATAATAAAGATACAGTAACATGGATATAGTAAAACCGGTTTCTATTCAATAAGAAAATGTGTTGAAACTGTAAAATGCAACGAAAAACGAGTTTTCTAGAATGGTGGTGGATTATCTCTGAGAAGAGATGTGATGAATGCACTCATTTGCAAGAATATGGTTACAATGAGGCTCTCCAATCCTTTTTACAATAAAAAATAATTCCAAAACCCTATACATCCATAAATATAACCCTAGGAGCTTAAGTGCCAAAAGTCGCGTGGGGGGTAAGTTAGTACACCAACTTCCCAAGGTCGTAACTTCTACATATGATATTCGTTTTAGGCACACGATAGCCCATTGGAAAGGTCTATCAGAGGAATACACATGTTTCCTTCAGACTCTAACTCCGACTATAGTATAATTGTGGCAAGCCCTAAAAACGTTGTTTAGGGCCTCAAAATGGCCCTGGAAGTCAGGGACTCGAAAAATAGAAACAAACTTCCAAACTTCAAACTAGCAAATGAGCAAGTTGGAATAGGTGGGAGGCCACCAAAATCCATATGGATCTATCCTCCCCCGTTAGGAATAAATGGTCTCCATTTTGTTGAGTTCCCCATCATATGAGGAAATTCCTGCTAGATTTGGCTCCGAGTGAACCACTTGCCTTAGTGTAGGAGCTTCCCTATTTTGACAACTCGATAAAGTTGGATTCTTTGCTAGTGTGTGCCAATGAAATGGGGAATGTTGAGATCAAAATCATTGTCACCAACAACCTTAGTGATGGTGTAAGGTCCATAATAGAGTGGGAGAAGCTTCTGATCGGGCCTTGTAAGGCATTCCTTTTGCAAGTGAAACCACACTTTGTATCCCACCTAAACTTTATGTGGCACCCAATGTTGATCATGGAACTTTTTGTACTTGGAATTGGACTTCTGTAAAATATGTTGAACATGTTAGCAGATGTGCTTGATCCATTCAATGAACCGAGAGGATTTTTCAGCTTCAGTTGGAGTAGGATATGAGTCAGTTGGGGTGGATGCAAGAGGTAGTGAAACATGCATGGGACCCAATGGTTGTAATTCCAACCCAACCTGAAAGGGGTTGTGGACGATTGAGCTACGTAGGGCTCGGTTGTAGCTACATTGAACATAAGTAAGAATCGCATCCCATCTGTAGGGGTGCTTGTAATTCTACATTTGCAAGAAATGCACGATCATATGATTGACGATCTCAGTGTGGAAATTTTTTTGGGGGTGGAAGGTACGAGATTTGGTGAGCTTGGTGTCCAAAAAATACCATAGGCTGAACCATAATGTGCTGAGGAAACAACTGTCCTGATCTGAGACAATGGTTTGTGGGATTAAAAAATGTACCCATAGTCATTCAAAGAAGAGCTTGGCAGTGGCTTATGTTGTGATTTTCTTCTTACAGGCGACTAGGATTTCCATCTTGGAAAAGCGATGAACAACCACAAAAACACAGTCATTTCCCCTCTTGGTGGATGGAAGGCCCGACTTGTAGTCCATTGAGATGGATTCCCATGGAATGTCAAGATTAGGAAGGGGTGTATATAGGCCCTATCTCTTAGTGTTTGTTTTTGTAATAGTGCAGGAAATGAAGGACCTGATATACTTGTAGACATCCCTTCGAAGTTTTGTCCAGTAGAAATGTTTCTGCAACACTGCCACTATCTTTTCGATTCCCAAGTGTTCTGCCATCCAACTATAGTGGACATCCCAAATCAGCTTCACTCACTCGATTGAAGGAACACAGAGATGGTCCAATCGCCACAATAACCCTTCCTAAAGATGGAATTTAGCGACAACTAAGTTTGCACCCAACATTTGGTATGTGGTGGTAAAGTCAGGGTCTGACTCATAGAGGTTGCGCCATCTGCAGGTCTTGTTGTCACAAGAGTCTAGCACTGTCATGAGTGTTGTGACTATAGGCCGACTAAGGAAACCAACAACTAGGTTGGTACTACCTTTTTTATACTTGATGTTGAGGTGGAATTGGTCCAAGTATGGGGACCACCTTTGATGGAGGTCATTCTGCAATTTTCCTCATGTCTGAATGAATTGTAGTGGCCTATGATTCATTTGGATGATTGTATCCTTTCTGAGAATGTAGTGTCTCCAATGGTGATAGGATTTCACAGTGGAGTACATTTCTTTATCATAAGTAGGTTACTTATGGAAAACATATGATAGTGTCTCACTATGATAGGCCACAGGGTGGTCATTTCGAGTGAGAAATGCACCCACAACATAGTCTAAAGCATATGTCTCAATCTCAAAGGGTTGTTGTAGGTTAGGTAATGAAAGTATTGGGGTTGAGCACAAATTGTTTTAAATCATCAAACACTTGTTGTTGGGACAGGCCCTACATAAGTGTTTCCTTAACACCACCCCTGGTTACTTGGCTGAGGGCCCATGCAATATGGGAGAATCCCAAGAAGAACCTGCGATATAAATTGGCAAGGCCTAAGAATATTTGAAGCTTAGTGAGTGTGGTTGGGGTTGGCCAGTCACAGATGAACTAGATCTTGGATGGATCCACATGCACACCATGTTGATCCATGATGTAGCCTAGGCACTACAACATGTCCATGAGAAAGTAGAATTTTTCCAAGTTGGCATATAGATTGTGCTACCAAAGGGTATGTACAACCTGTTGAATATGCTACAAGTGTTCCACCGAAGTCTTGTTTTAGATGAGGATGTCATCCAGATACACCACTACAAAAGTATTGTTGAAATGTTGTAGGATATCATCCATCATCCTCATGAAATTTGATGAATTATTTTTCAAAGCAAAGGGCATGACTATCCATTCAAAAAAACCTTCTTTTGACTTGAAGGAGGTCTTCCATACATCTGTTTGTTCTATAGGGACCTGGTGGTATCCACACTTTAGATCAATCTTAGTGAATTATTTTCCCCCTTGAGCTAATCAAGGAGATCATTGATTTAGGGAATCAGGTATTGGTTCTCGAATATGATTTTATTTAGGGTTCGGTAATCAATGCAGAGTCACTAGGTCTTGTCTTTCTTCTGTACCAACACAATTGGGATCCTATAAGGAGATGATTCAGGACATATGTGCCTCTTTTGGAGTAGTTATTTGATATGTCGCTTGATCTCCTAATTCTCTAACAAAGACCGGTAGTAGAATGGCCAATTGGACTATGGTGTGTTGGGGGTCAGATAGATGGGATGCTTGACCTGATAGTGCATAGGTACCTCGAAAGTTGAGAAGAAGATATATTTGTATTCTACTATGACCTTGTCCACTTTATTTTTCTATGTGAAGATGTTGGCCATGGAGAGAGAATCACGAGGAAGACAAAATTCTCAGTCAGAGAGATGAACTTCTTGTATTTCTTAGAAGAGATCAAGGAAATAGCACTAGGTGGGACTGCTTCATGTATCATGTACAATTTCCTATTCAAAGTAATAATAACACTGTAAGGCATAGAATTGTATACATAATGAAGTTTCAATAAATAAGGTTGGACCAAAATAAAATTACAAACTTTGAGAGGAGCAACATCACACAATACCTCATTTTTGAAGGGCTTGATGTCATATGATAGGCAACATTGTTGGCTGATGAAGAGATCACTTCCTTTGTAGAGCCATCCAATCGTGTAGGGATGTTGGCACAAAATTGTCAGTAGGGATATCTTCTTGATGACCTCTTCTAATATGAGTTTCTTCTGGTTACCACTATCAATGATAAATTGCAACGAGGTGCCTTTTACCCACATCTGTGAATGAAAGAGGCGCTCTCCTTATGGATTGTCTAGTTCACCAAGATAGACCTTGGTGGAAGAAACAATGGCAATGGGATCCGCACTAATGATCCATCTCCCCCCTTCTGGTTCTGACTCAGAGTTGGAACCCGCATCTAATTTAGAGGCTTTCACATCAGCCACCAATGATTTTTTTCAGTGACAATCAACAATGTTATGCCAGGGGCTCTTATCGAAGTCGCACCACTTCCGACTGTCTTTCTTTGTCTTTCTAATGTCCTTCTTTACTTGCGGCCTAGACTGATTGTCCTAAGGTTGTTCATATTTTATTTGTCATTTGTGCTAAGGGTTAGGGATTCCCTTTACTTGATTTTGATGTGAGGGGTTCCTAGGCCCAAATTTTTGCATCTTTTGTTGAATATTTTTCTCGATTTTGATGACATATTGATAGGTCATGCCCAATAATGATATGTCCAAAAACTACATTTTGGCCTGGATGTATCTATGCAGAACACTGTGATATGTGAGCACTAGATGTTGCTCAGAATATTTGATACCCAACTTGGTGCACAAGGTATGGAAGATATTTGTGAACTCTAGAACTACTTGGTTTCTTTCCTGTCGCACTGTGGCCCATTTTGTATACAGATCGTCATAAATTCTGACAAGGTAGTATTGTTCGTTGATAGAATCCCTAAAGGATTCCCAGGTGACCACGACTGTAAATAATGAGGGTTCCTCTGTTTCCTTTTTCTTAGATAAATTCTCCCACCACTCTTTGACATAGGGAATGACTTTGAGGAGTGTAAACGTAATGTTTTCTCTATTCAAAAAGTTATGGATAGAAAATTCCCTTCTAGCAGATACAACCATTTTTCTACAACATCTACATATATAGACCTTAAAATATGGGAATATAAAAGTTGATTTGTACCTTGAAGCGGGAGACTCCTCAACTCAAGGAAGATGTGTTGCATGTTGGTATACGTTGAAGGATTTGTGAAAAACTATGCATCATTTAGTTCCTCTTTTTTGTGAGGGATTCCTCGAGCAACATTTTGAAAGGATCTCATGTCCCATCATTTTTATTTTCTTCCACCATGAGAAGTCGCTTGGGCTTGTGATAGTTTTTTTACTCAAGATAAACAACCTCGAGACCCAATTTTTTGTACTCTAACCATGTCAGGGACACGCATTAAGAACGACAAGGAGCAGACCACAATGATACCACTAATCCATATTTTATGAGAAGAATGAAAYGAGTACATATTATTATTATTATTAACAAAGAAACACAAGAATACCAAAGATACAATAACAGATATATAGTAAAACTTGTTTCTATTCAATAAGAAAATGTGTTGAAACTATAAAATAAAATGAAAAACAAGCTTGCTATAATGGTGACAGCTTATCTCTGAGAAGATATGTGATGGTTGCGATCATTCACATGATGATGATTAAAATTAGGCTCTCCAAGACGTTTTACAATAAATAGGAATGACAAAACCCTAGAAATTCAAAAACATTACCCTAGTAGATTAATTACCAAAATTCATGTGGGCCCTGTTGGGGTAAGTTAATACTTCAACTTCCCGGGTTCATAACTTCTTCATATGATCTTTGTTTTAGGTGAATGATAGCCCACTGGAAAGATATATCCAAGGAATACACACATTTCCATCATAATTTGACTCTATCTATAATCTAATTGTAGTGATCCCTAAGAATGTTTTTTATGGCCTCAAAATGGCCCTAAAAGTCGGGGACCCAAAAACTAGAAAAACCTGCCAAAGTAGAAAACTGCCAAAACGAGCCAGTTGGAATAGATGGGAGGACACCAAAATACATATGGATAAATACTCCCCCTTTAATAAGTAATTGTAATGTATCTCAGAAACTGTCTAAAAAAAATAAAATTCTATTTGTACATTTATCCTTGAATAACTTCGATAATCAAGAAAGGTAGGCTTTCTATTATAATGCTTGATTCTGAAAGTTTGCTAGAGTCCTTACTGTCATTGACTGGCATTACCACTCAACTTAAAGTTTTCAAACCAATGATATAAGAAGTGCTTACTCCACATTTCAATGTTTATTTAAAGTCCTGTAACTATAATTACTTTCCCATCTGTTTGTACCTATAACCATTACCATAGGCTTACAACACAACGAATTTTAGGTTTATGGCCTAAGACTTACGCGTTAGACCATAAAAGTAAACCATTACCATAGATTTACAATACCTACAACTTAGGTAAAAGGTCGAGCGTTAGACTATACTCTTCTGCAAAAAGTTTAATATCAGCAGGCCCCTTTATTTTAAAGTATTTGGATATGGGATAGTGGTTAGGTAAGGCCTTCCGGTTAAACTTCAAGTATGAATATGTTATAGCACTCTTCCGAGCTAGTAAATCCCATTCAACTCCACCTTTCTGAACATAGTGTCAACTGTACATTATATTAACTTCATTTACTTTGATTTGGGGTTAAAGGTTTCTGGCACTTCCTTAATCCATGTCTCATTGAATACCAAAGGAGGGTTAGGTATGATATGTACTTAATCCTGGCCAGGGCATTAAAGGGGGTAGGGTACATGCTAAAGTCGAGGCCATCACCTGACCTGTTACCCAATGTGGACGTGCCAAGTCGATCTCATCACCTGGTCATTCGTACCCGTAGACCTTATTCTCCAAGGAAGGAGTTCGCTAGGTTAATGGATTTTTGTTGTGGGGAGGTTCTATGGAATTCTAGCTTTGCGTCTCTGATTTCTTGGTGAAGGGAAACAACAGTGAGGATTTCCTCATAGTGGAGGCGACATCACTATCTAACCCACTGGTAAGTTTTCTCGTTATTTCTGCATCACTAGTCATAGATTTGTGGCCAAGTTCTCTTTCTCTTGCAACCACTATGGATAACCTACGTTCCGTAGTGATTATACTATCTGTAAGTGGTTATTCTCTCATTGCCAAATCTCCAGGAAGGCCCTGGAATTTCCTCCCCTCTGCTAAGTTGTTTTATTACTACGTTCTTATCTATTCTGGAAATTTCGAAAGGGCTTGATACCTCGTCCCTTTGTTTTCTTGGTGTTTCACAAGTAGATTGCCTCTAGGGTGTGATGTTCCTTCTCTACTTCAGTATCCTGTATCATCATTTGGTATTGAGTTTTTGCGGGATGTTTCTTGGATTCCATTCCAGAAGTTAAGTTTATCAGGGTGAGACCGTTGCACTGTAATTGCAATATTTCCTTGTTCACATTAAATAAATTGTATTTGTTTTGTAGGCTCTAAATTCCTGTCGTGGCTGGTTATACTCTGATTAGTATCTGAATAATTTTATCCTCGACCTAGCTCTTCTCATATTCCTCAAAGGGCCCTTTCACTTGTATACCATCCTGGTCAATAACCTGTAACCCCAAAGAGAATGCCCCTGAAAAGATCTTTCATATTTTTTATTTTTTTATTTATTTTAAATCCTGATTTAATGGTACCTCTAAGGTTAGAAAGTTTTATATCATGTAACTAGTAAATATTTATGGGTTTTGTATTGACTTACCGTGGTCTGTCAATAGGATAAATCATTCTATGTTACCTTAATCCTTTCTTTGTAAATTTTAAAAGAAACGGATTCCTGTGTCTAACATTCATATTAACTGTATTTCAATTTTATCTCCTTATGAAGATTTTTTCTAGTATATTATCTGTATCTTGTATGTACCTCAGAGTATAATCATTTATTGTTTAATGTCTCTAGAATTGGTACTGGAACTATTGTTATATTTACGAAAACCATAGTTTCTTGTATAACTTCTTTCTTGAACTGAATGTTGTAACTAAAGATGGGGCCCTATTTGATGCGAGGTACCCATCATCTTAATCAAGCTTGCTCCTCCCCTTTCGGTTGGTGGATGACCACGACTGGGAAAATGGATCATCCCCATAGAAAATCCAAGATAAGTACAGGTTTCATCAAGTGATATATTTCCATTCTGTGGATAATTTCATTCACCCTTCTTTCGTATAGTTCTAATATTTCAATGGCATATTTAGTTACTAATATTTTAATGGTACAAATTTTGCAGAGTCCTTGTCGGTATGAAGTTTTGGATACCCCACCCATCCTTGGAAACAAAGGTATTTGGGTTCCATGCCTGTAACCCTCTCTGTCTCATTCTTTTGTTCTAGAGGAAGGGCATGGTCCCTTTCCAGTCCTTTTATTAGCAGTGTAGCTTTGTTTCGGTTTCGGTAACGTTTGATTACGGGAAGTCCGGCTTGTGATGGTAATTTCTATCGTTGAAATAGAACACAGTATGGGATATTTATTGGCTCCAAAAACCAGATGAGATATAAAATATATTCTTAAAATAACTTTCATGGTTTCCCTCTCTCTTTCTTGTAATGGCATACTAGTTATTTCATTGATTTAATACACTAACACCATATTGGTTTCTTCCAAGGAAATGATTTTGAATTGAATAAAGGTACTTGACTATTGCCAACTTATATGTATATCTTATCTATAGTTGACTCCAGATAGAATGATGGTAAATAAATTCAATTTTCACTTATACTATACTCGCGTTAAACGCTTCCCCTTTTGATTTCTAGGTGATTATGTTGTTATTTACACAGTTATGAATTTATTCAGGAGTATAAATAAATTATGTGAATTTTTGGGATGTCCATTTTTCCTTGGGCCTTTGTGCCTCTCATGATTAGTTCTGGTAACTAAACTATGCTAACTGATTCACTCCAAATATAATTTCCAACATTCTAATCTGTGGCCCCATAGACCAATTCGTCCTATAACTTTTTCATTAAAACACCGGTTGATATAAAGATGTGTAAATGTTGTAGGTTTCTATGATAATTCTTGAAATTTGCAAGGTCTCTTCTGTAATTTAAATATAGATATATAAATAAATCTTAGGCACTTGTGATTATAGTTATCTCCTAATAATCATGACTGTTCAGTTGGTACATGGAAGAAATCTCAGTTAATTACTCTACTATTGTGCATGCCTTTATATACTAGAAAGTAGGCATACGTCTATACATATACATATATCTACACTATGTAGTTTTCCATTGGCATTCAATACATATATGACCCCACTCTGCATTACAATTTATTTGTAGGGTTTCAACTACAATGTTTTATCTTACTACAGTAGTAATCCAAATCACAGCACAAATCTTCCATAAGAATTGACTAGGCATATCCTTTCAGCTAGTATACTTATGGGAATTAATGTTCATAATAGTAATACGATGCAACAAGGAAAATCCATTCTGAACTAGTATGGAGACATTCTAGAAGTCCCTAAGTACAATAGGATGCATTCAATCTTTCATCCTTAATATTATTTCTAGTTAGAATTAACAGATGCATTCTATCAAGTATTTAACCATATAACATTCAGCAAGAGAAGGGACAAAAATAACATATCTAAAACAATGTGCTGAAATACAAAGGAAACAACCAAGTTCCTCCCAACCATAGAATAGGGAAGCCAAAACCACTTGCCCGATTCACCCCTAGCATGAACATGAATCCATGAGGGCGAATGTGGAAAAAGATCTCCTCAACAATCTCCTACACCTCCAATAGTTTTTCCCTTGCCTCACACTCAAATATTGTTCATAACAACAAGTAAATCAATAGTCTCTTTCCCTAGCATACTTGGCAGCTTCCTGCCTCCTCACATATACTATTTATCAATTTTCCTAGGTCTTTTTCCCTCCCTTGGGAATTTTCGTAGCTTTCTAAATCCTTGATTTTCAGGGGCAACCAATGGCCAAATAACTGATTTTCCACTTGTAACAATCAGCCTAGAGGTAGTTCCAACATTTTCCCCACTTATGGAGTCATGGTCAGCTGATTTTAACATGGTTGTTCCATTTGTCCTCCTGTAATCAATATAAAATATTCTGTTTTTATACAAGTGTCATGGTCAAATAGTTAGTTGAGTCAAATCATATCTCTGCCCAACAGTCATAATAATTAATTAGAATTATCAATTTCGAAATTTAGAACTACCATACATGGAAAAAAATTTCCAAATTCAAATTTACGAAAAACAGAATAAGTTTCTAGCAATTTTAAATTTCAAAATATTTTATTTTTGGGGGGATGTCACATTCTTTCCCCCTTTAGTAAAAGACTGTCCTTAGTGTTCGTTCCTTTCTTGGAATGGGATTGGATGAGATTTTCGCAAATCTCCCTCAAACTCCCAAGTGGCCTCCTCAGGACTAAAGTGCTTCCATTGCACCTTTACCTGAGCAACAAATCTGTTCCGAAGTGCTATTTCTCTCTGGTCCAGAATGCTTAGGCATTCTACCTGCACCAAGTTCCAATCAATCATATAAGTAGGGTCATGAATATGTCTTTTCAACAAAGAAACGTGAAATACATTATGAATTCTTAGATTAGATGGAAGTGCAAGTTGATATGCTACGGGTCCAATTTGAGCTAGTATCTTGAAGGGACCACAAAACCTGGGTGCCAACTTGGCACAGTTCCCTAACTTCAACGAGCTTTTTCGGGCTTTGACCTTCAAATAAACATGCTCTCCCACTTGAAATTTCAAGTGTCTTCTTTTCTGATCTGCATAGCTCTTATGTCTATCCTGTGCTTCTTTCAAGTTTTGTTGTACCTTTCTTACCATGTTCTCCATTTATTGGAGCATCTCTGGTCCAACCATGAGTGTATGAGCTAGGTTATCCCAGCTAATTGGAGTCGTACACTTTCTGTCGTACAATATTTTGAAAGGACTCAACTTAGCCGAAGTTTGGTACCCATTGTTATATGAAAATTATACCAAGTGCAGGTAATCTTCCCACTTGGTCAGTTTTGTTCTTACGAACATACAGAGAATATCCTCTATGATCTAGTTTGTCCTTTCCGTCTGTCCGTCCGTTTGTGGATGATAGATTGTACTGAAATTGAGGTTAGTGTTTATCCCTCCGAACAATTCCTTCCAAAAACTGTATGTAAATTTTACGTCTCTATCTAAAATCAACATTTGAGGAATACCATGTAGTCTAAAAAATTCTTTCATGAATATTTCAACAATGTTTATAGCTTTAAAAGTAGACTTTATAGGAATAAAGTGTGTAGATTTACTGATTTTATCAGTTACAGCCATAATAGAATCATTATGCTTCTGATTTTTAGGCAAACCTGTTATAAAGTCTAGTGATATAGTCTCCCATTTCCATTCTGGTACCGGTAATGGCTGTAATAGGTCGGTTGGGTGCTGGTGCACGGCCTTAACCTGCTGACAATCTTGGCACCTAACCAAGTACTTAGTTGTTTCTCCCTTCATATTAGGCTAGTAAAATAGTTTTCTAAGTGTTGTTATTTTTTTTTGGTAACCTGGATGGCCAGAATACGGTTTCTTATGCACTTCATCTAAAACTATGAATTTTAACTCTGCTGAATCTGGTATGTGTTAGCGATAAAAAAACGCACCATCATTTTTGAAACAACGATGCCTAATCTTGTAGGGAAAATTTGACTAGCTTCCTGAGCTCCAAATGAAGATATGAAAGCACCATTGGAAATATTAGGATTTGTAGATATCGATCGACTATTTAAGCATGCTAAACGGACTCTCCATGACTGAGAAATTTGATTTTGAAAAAATCTGCGCTTTCACTAGCGCATAAGGCAGAATTATAACTAGTTAGCCGGTGAAAGCTCCGTCTTTCACCAGCTAAGGAGCAGATTTTCGGGTAAATTAGCTGGTGAAAGCCTGTCACGGCCAGAATAGCCAAATTTTCGCCCAGATCAGGATTTTTTGGGTTTGAATGGTTTGAAATCTTCTTCAATAAGCTAGTTATAAATTATCAAATCAAAATCTGAAGGCCATTCTTGGAGATGAAAGTCAAAAGGGAATTTTTTTACTAGATTTGGTCATTTTCAAGGGAAAATTGATAGGGATCAAATGACACATCACCCAATTCGAATTTATCTTTGGAGGACCAAATCAAACAACCTTGGGAGGCTAAAACTACACTTCATCAACAATCTTCTAGTTTTAGAGATCATTAAATAGGACCTTTCCTATTTTGTTTTGATTTTCAATTCTAGATCCATTTTCATAGGATCTCATCCTACACTTGTTGTATCTGTTTTGATTTGACTATTTTTAGTAAATTTGATTCATCTTTCAAGGATCTAGATTTCATCTTGTAAGGCTATAAAGCCAAAGACATTTGGAGCACTAAGGGTTCAATTTTTGATACTCTTTGTCTATTGTACTAAGACACTTATTTTTCAATAAAGAATCAGTCTTCTTTTGTTGTTAATGATAGATTTCTTCATCTATTCCATGTTCTGTACTTTATTTCAGTTTAGCTCAGCTATTAAGAACTGTCATCTTCTTATTTAGCTCATAAACTTGAACTAAAGGAATTCTTGCTGGCTTGTATGATCCTACACACTACTATACTCGATTATCTAGATCATTTTTCTCCATACCTTTTGATATTACCCTGTCTATTCATTGATTCCTAAAAGAACTGTTTCATTCGATTGCATTGTGAGTTGTCTTCTCATTAGTTACTCTCTATTATCCGATTGATCCACACTTTCATTATTCATGATTTATTAAGTTACCAAGCATCCTTAGCCTACAACCCTAAGGAGTTTCTTAGAGTGATAACAAAATGGCGTCGTTGCCGGGGAGAGGATATTGAAGCTCAGCTTCCTTGGGAGACGACATAGATCCAGCTTTAATGATAGACAAAGCCTAGACATTATTTCAGTTGTAATCATCTATTTGGCGACTCCATGAAGGACGAATTCGGTGGCGATTCCATGAAGGATGGATCTGTTGGTGACTCCACTGGTATATAAATGAATCATATCTTAGCAAAGAGGTATGAGTTATGTGATTTTTCAAGCATTTATGGTTACCCTCATCCAGTACCTACTAGAGATGAATGGGAGCATAGTATTCCCATATTTCATGGAGAGAAGTGGGAGGTACCAGCTGAACATTTGCTGGATTTCCATGACTTTATTGACTGGCTTGAAATTATACATGAGGATGTTCAAATTAAACAGTTCAAATTTTCATTAGAAGGGATTGCTCTTGACTGGTGTCGGTCTCTTCCAAGTGCAAGTGTCTTCTCTTTGGCTGATTTTCATGCTGCCTTCCATGTGTTTTGTAAAAACCATTTTTCAGATGACCTTCTCTATCCTGAATGTTGTCATGATTTCAATTTGTTGAATAAGGAATCAGATAGTTATGTGAAAGATGCTACAGTAGAATATATCTCTCACCATGATCAAGAGATGAGTTATCTTCACAATGTTAGCCATAGTATATATGCTTTTGACATTGTGCCAAGTGCATCTATTGTCTTAAGCCACCAGGAAGATCCGATTATCCCTTTTCAAAACTTGAAAAGTGATGAGCAGATTGACAGATCAACAAGTAATAGTTTCAGACCTACAGAAGATGAGGAGGACAGCCTACATTTTTTAGATTTGCAAATAAAGGCAGATTGCAGTACATGTGAAGAGAGTAATGGTAAAGAGGAGCATAAAGGTTCACATCAGAAATTATTTTTGCATTTTGCTCCGATGGAGATCAAGTATTCTACATTCAACATTGAAGAAGAGCGGCTACAACACAGTTAGTTGGAGTAGCAGGTCAAAGAGGTATTGTTTTATGATTTTGAAGACCCTATTGCTGAATTTTGGGATTATATCAGTAGCATGGATGTTAAGATATTTGTGTCAATAGGAGATTATCTTTATCATCCGCTCAAACCTTTTTTCTACATGATATGGCTTTTATTACTTTTCGGGTCAAGATCTAGCATGATGCCTGTAAATCAGTTTCTGACATGGCTGTATTGGAAGTATGCTTTTACTTGATCAATATACTTCTATTGGCTAGATGTAGGAGTAGACAGGAAAATAAGCTCGCTTTATGAGCATGTAGATCATTTTCAGTTATTGCTAAATAAGCAGAGACACATTGAGTTTTGATGGAATTGCAGTTTTGGAGGTGAAAGTTCATTTTGGGCTAATTCAGAGCTTTAACCAGCGCACAGCGCAATTTTATGACCAGTTAGCTGGTGAAAGGCAGCGCTTTCACGAGCTAACCAACAAATCATAAGGAGAGTTAGCTGGTGAAAGCAGAAAAAGCATTTTAGAACGCTACAAATTTTGCACAGATCCAATTTTTCTTAAATACCATGAGAAGGGTTCCTAACGATAGATGATAATTAATGGAATTATTATCAAGTTTCATTTATAATTTTGAAGGTGTCTAGCAAGGGTGAAGATGTTGACCGTGCATTGCTTCCAGAACAGATTCCATTTTACAAAGGATCTGGCTGTTGTGGCTGTTCAAGCAGGTGTCTGCATTGATATATTTGTTGTTACAAATGAATACACAGACTTGGCTTCACTCAAGTTCTTAAGCATCGAAAGTGGTGGTTCATGGTTTTTATATTCAAGCACTGATGATTCAACACTTCCTCAAGATTTATATCGAATGTTGAGTCGTCCATATGCGTTTTATTGTGTATTGAGGCTCAGAACATCACCCGAATTCACACCTGGTCACTCACACGACCACTTTTTCCCAGATCCACAATATGACAATGTACAACATATTATCTCTTGTGATAGATATGCCACTTATGCCTATGATTTTGAGTTTGAGAATAACAATGGATTTAGCAGGAACTCAGATGCTCCCCCTGTTGTGTAATTTGCATTTCAATATATAGTCATTGTATTGACTGAAGAAAATTTCAAGAAAGGATCTATTTCCCTAGACAGGCCAAAGTATTCACTTAAGCGGAGGTTGAAAATACGCAAACTGCAGTATGGAGTAGCGAGAAATCTCAAATGAGTTGTATGACAGTGCTGATACAGAAGTTATACTTTCTATCCTGGTTCACAAGGTGATTTCAGCTTCCTTGGAGCAAGGTACGAAGGAGGGAAGATTGTTACTACATGACTAGCTTGTCATTCTCACAGCTCAATATAATGATGCCTATTAGTTTGTTGAATTTGGGAAGCCCGATACCACTGGTTCACTTGATGTTGCATTTTCACATTGTCCACAGTTGCAATCATTCACCTTGGCTTGCCTTGCTTGACTGCTAGATTCAATCCTCCATGGATTTCTTCACATACCCTTTTGTTTCCGGTTCAGAGCTGCGATTTTCCATGGTTTCTGTTTCCACTATTATGATTTGAGTGAAGTTCGTTCTTCTTTTTCTTGTGACTCAGGTTCGATACTTGGCCAGAACTTTCTGAGGTGGAAGAGTTTTATACATTTGAGCCCTATTTTGAAGAGCCATGTGTGGAGGCCCATAACATTTGAAGCCTGCTAGCCCACACGAAGAAGGAGATAAAGTCAAAATGGTCGAGAATCAGGCTATCAAAGTGAAAGAAATATCTGAATCTTGCTAAATTCTACATGAACTAGCTGCCAATAATGATTTGATTGGCTTTAAGAAAGAAATGGAGGAAGAAGGGTCAAATATAGATGAGGTTAACTTTTGGTATGGGAGCCAGAATGGTTCTAACCAAATGGTCCTGGAACAGAGGACTCCATTGATGGTTGTTGCACTTTATGGCAGCGTAGATGCACTAAAGTACATATTATCCATTTATGTAACTTGTGGAGTAGATGTTAACCAGGCTTGTGGGTCAGATAACTGTACTGCTTTGCATTGTACGGCTATGGGAGGGTCTTCCTGTGCAATTGAAACTGTAAAATTGTTGCTTCAATCGAGCAGTGATGTTATAGCAATAGATGCTACCTCGTGGTAACCGCGTATATCGTTATCCACCTAGAAGGAATGTCAATGAAATTCCTTTATCTAGAGTTGCAGGAGGTATGAATCCTTTAACATTAGACATGGGCGGCCTTCCCTTACATGCAGTTGAGACAACCATTTCACAGCCTATACCTAGTGGAGCTTTGGCATCAACCCTTGCAAATGCAAATAAAGAACAACAACGGGTGCCTCTAATTGGTGGTCGACACAGACATTTTCAGATCTTGTAGCTTTCTCTAGAAGAGAGCGGTTCCATTGGACTGATAAAAAATTGGCGCCGTAAATCTCTCATCCAGACGCGCTATCAGATCTTTAGATCCATTCAAGGTGGCTAAGGATAATTGAAACTCCAGTTCGACAAGCAAACTCATCATACAACTCATGGAATCGGTCTTCAAGTGCCATGATTCGGGGGATGAGAATATCAAGATCATGGTTGACTGGAGATAAATTGGAAACTACCATCAATATTGGATTCACATGCAATTTGCTGAGTGGTGCCTCGCCTGTCGTGAAAGACTAGAGACCGGAATCTTTTCTACAACTTCTTTTAAATAAATGATGTTGAAGATTTTAGCCTCTTCCATAACTTTCTCACTTGAAAAGGGGAACAGAGAAGGCATGAAATAAATTGAGAATGTTTTTGATCTGTCCTTCTCTGTGAATGGAATAACAGAGAAACTGCCCCTTCTGGTCTTCGAAGTTTTCTGATATTGATCTATAACGTGTTACCCATTGATCTCTGCAACATAGATGGCAGGTGTCCTATGAATAAAATGTCAGTGCACAGAGTCGTGAGTGTGATGCTTGATTTGCCCAATTCAATTGTCTTCTTCGGAAATTGGTGATTCAAAGTACCATTGGTGCCAGGGCATGAAATTGTTGGAATTGTGAAAGAATTTGGCATCAATGTGGTATGTTTTAAGGTTGGCGATCATGTTGGAGTGGGTGCATATGTCAGTTCATGTCAGAAATGTGAATATTGTAACGAAATGATGGAAATCTACTATGAGAAAGGGCCTGTGTTAACCTTTAATGGTATCGATGTAGATAGTACAGTAACTAAAGGAGGATATTTTAGTCACATTGTTGTTCACCAAAGGTACTTCTATAAGATACCAGACAATCTACCACTGGCTTTAGCTGCACCTTTTCTCTGTGCAAGAATTACTGTTTACAACCCTATGTTTTGTTATCACATGAATCATGCAGGCAAGTCTCTCGGAGTAATTGGGTTAGGAGGTCTTGGTCATATGGCAGTAAAATTTAGAAAGACTTTTGGACTGAATGTAACAATTCTTAGCACATCTACATCAAAGAAGGATGAAGCATTGAACATTCTTGGAGCAGATAAATTTATTGTGTCATTTGATAAAGAGAAGATAGAAGCTTCATCAAAGACTCTAGATTTCATCATTGACACAGCTTCAGGGGACCACCCAATTGATCTTTATATGCCACTTTTCAAAGACTGCAAGAGTGTTTTTCATTGTAGGTTATCCCAGTGATATAAAAACAAYAGAAGCAGGTAGATTAATCTGGATAAGCTTCATCAAATCTTCCAGGAGTTTGGTATTGTTGAGCTTGAGGAAATGATCAAAGAAGATTGATCAAGAAATTCCCATATGCCCTAKCAAGAAGACCCTTCTTGTGCGGCTATCAATTTCTTGCCATAGATAACAACAGTTGTGCATTTGGATTCCTTTCGTATGCTCTGCAGATATGGTGTCATTGCTTAAGTTATTTCRATATCTCTAATTTTTTTTTTCCTCACTTAATTAGCATATCAATTATTGAATCAAGCATTGCAGGTCACCTGAGGTTCAAACATCAAGTGTCGACAACACTTTATCGAGCAGCTGCTGAAGGATATAACACTCTATGTAGTATCATTGCTGCTCTACATTATTTTCTTCTCAAAGATAAAACAGAACTTTCACCAGCGCAGAAGGCAGAATTATAACTAGTTAGCTGATGAAAAGCAGAGCTTTCACCAGCTAACTAGCAAATCTTAAGGTGAAATAGCTGGTGAAACCTGAGACTGGCCAATGAAGGTGTATTTTTTCCCAGATCGAAGTTTTTCTCAACCAAACATCCTGAAAATAGTTTCTAAAGATGCATATTGAATTTACACATCAAATTCAAGATACGGATTTGATAAAAAGGATGTTTGAAGAGGTTCCAAAGTCATCATAGACACCTATTTTTGGGGTACATAATCAGTTTTTTTTTTTCAATTCTTCAAAGCACATCTGCAAGGCTTGGAAGGCTATCTACACATATCAGAGAATCTAAAATGCTTTATATCTGAAGTTGCTGCTGTATTGATACACGATCTAGAAAAGGTTTACAGAGACATGGTTGCAACCGGCAACACCCTCCGTTGGTGGCTTCACAGCCTGAGTTTTTATTATTACTGTAGACATATCTGTGGCTTCTTTATGATCTTCCACACAATCTAGTGGATTTTTGGTTTACTTTAGTCCTTGATCCTGCTTCTATACCTTATGTAAATGCTAGTGGTGGTGCAGCTTGGTTTCCTCATTGTGTTTTGGAAGGCTGAAATATGCAATTGGTGAAAGTATTCATGTCTCTCCTAATCATGGAAGATAGTCATGATGGATGTGCCTGTGGACCTCATACTGAGAATTGGGAGCACTGTAAACAGAGAGAGGAACTTCATATAGCAATTCCTGAGGTCTTTGAATTCTTGCAGGTAATCGAGATTCATCAAGTTTTGATTTTTGGGTAAGTTTCTGTTTTCGATGGTTTAGGCGAGCCTGTGTGTGCTCATTAACCACCAAAAAGGCTGAATGACTGCATGGCCCAATACTAAAGGCACAAGGTCTTCTAATTTCTTGGATACCTCACAGGGAGGTATCCATCCCAGTTGGAGCCAGATTTTAGTGATAAAAAATGCACCAGCATTTTTGAAAGAACAATGCCTAATCTTGTAGGGAAAATTTGACTAGCTTCCCGAGCTCCAAATGAAGATCTGAAAGCACCATTGGAAAGATTAGGATTTTTAGATATCAATCGACTATTTAAGAATGCTAAACGGACTCTCCATGACTGAGAAATTTGATTTTAAAAAAATCTGCGCTTTCACCAACACAGAAGGCAAAATTATAACTAGTTAGCTGGTGAAAGCTCCACCTTTCACCAACTAAGGAGCAGATTTTCGGGTAAATTAGTTGGTGAAAGCCTGTCACGGCCAGAATAGCCAAATTTTCACCCAGATCAGGATTTTTTGGGTTTGAATGGTTTTAAATCTTCTTCAATAAGATGGTTATGAATTATC
>ML777126.1:1187640-1199358 GCA_009831015.1 Picea engelmannii
GACAGATTTCTTCATCTATTCCATGTTCTGTACTTTATTTCAGTTTAGCTCAGCTATTAAGAACTGTCATCTTCTTATTTAGCTCATAAACTTGAACTAAAGGAATTCTTGCTGGCTTGTATGATCCTACACACTGTTGTACTCGATTATCTAGATCAGTTTTCTCCATACCTTTTGATATTACGCTGTCTGTTCATTGATTCCTAAAAGCACTGTTTCATTCGATTGTATTGTGAGTTGTCTTCTCATTAGTTACTCTCTATTATCCCATTGATCCACACTTTCATTATTCATGATTTATTAAGTTACCAAGCATCCTTAGCCTACAACCCTAAGGAGTTTCTTGGAGTGATAACAGTATGTAAAGTTTTTTTTTAAATCGTAATAGTCCCTTCTTGTTGATACTTAGATCTGGTTTATCTGAGTTTGCGATACTATTTTGAAATTCTACCATCATCTTAGTGTAATTTCCTTCGTTAATACCTGTCATCCTTATTCTTTGTTCCAAATCACTTTCTGCCCTTCAAATATTTATCTCAAATAACCCATGTAATCTTCTACTTAAAGCATTTGCTACTTTATTTTCCTTACCCTTGATATGTTTGACCTCGAAGTCAAATTCGCTCAAGAAGGCTAGCCATCTTGCTTGTCTTGCATTAATATCTGGTTGGCTAAACAGATATTTCACCCCGCTATTATCCATCAATAGTAGATATTTTCTTCCCATTATGTAGTGTCGCCACATTTTTAAGGCGTTTATTACCACTACCAATTCCAAGTCATGAGTGAGATAATTTCACTCGTGTTCTTTTATTTTCCAGGACTCATGATGGAAACACGGCCCCTTCACCACCCACAGGTTGGAAGGTCCACATGCACACACATGATCTTCTCCTTTCTTGGCCCGAAGAACTGAAAATGTTCCTCTATTACCCACAGAAATCTCCGCGCGATCCCCCCTCTTTACTTATCGGGGAATCGGAACTCGCGACTTCGCAAGTCCAATGGTCGAGCACTGCACTTACGAATCCCCGAGACCCGATACCTCAGTCAACGCTGACCCTTCTCTTTCCTCTATCAAAAATTTCCCTATCATGATTTCGGTATTCGCGATACCAAGCAACTCGTCTTACCGACTCCCGATGCGTGATATGCCGAAACTCCGACGCACACGTGTGAGTTGACTTTTCCACTTCCTGTCACTTCTATCGGGATTTCGGATTTCACGGGATATTGAATCTTGATTCCAATGTCTCAGCACTTCACACTGCGAAACCCCGATGACTTATGCCACCCGTCTTCCACTTGTCGACTCAGCTATGGTCCACACTATCCTTCGACCGTCGGGAAATCGCGTATCGCGATTCCAAGCTGCAAGAATACTCTGTCCTCAAAACTCCCGATATTTCGAACCTCGACTTCTCTGGACCTTCTGACATGCATCCCCAATGATGGATGGTTCTGATCTGTCGGGATATCGCGATTTCTATTGCAATAATTTGGAGCTTTGACTCGCGAAACCCCGATCCACGATATGCGTGTGGATCCAACGAACCTCATGGTCCTGATCAATGGCTCCGCCTCTCCTGAGCTTGGAACCTTCTGGGAAGACATCGCCGTAGCTTCCCACACCTTTCCAATATCCAACGGATTACGATGATTCATGAATTCTCCTAGGGAAATTCCGACCATCCGTTCCTTCCAGATGAATTCTGCGGAAGGACTAAGTGTTCCTATCCATGGAACTCGTTCACCTGCTCGCAAACTTGCAACACCTTCTTGAACGCTTCAAACACAACTTCTTTGTGCAATCCTTCAATGAATTTGAAGACTCTATCCTTCCTGAGCTTTGTTATGACCCTAAACCTTAGAAAAGCCTCCTTGAGCACACTCCTTGCGGCAACCCTTCTACACGTGTAAGTGTTGAAATCTCTTTCGACTTTGCACATGCCTACAGCAGCAGTCTTTCAGTTCTTCACTTAGGTTCACAACCATGAGTCTTTTACCTGGCCTACGCACTCCTTGCATGGCTCCTGTGCCCAACCTACACATTCGAGGAAATGAGAAAAAAAGCTATCTCTATTTGAACCCCTGTGTCAACGCACTCCTTGCGGACAAATTCAACTGCACACCTTGCAGGAATTCTCTGGCTCAAATAGAGAAACAATTGAAAATCATTCCATCTCTCTCTCAGACTTCAATTCATATATGAAATCATATACACAGCATATAAAAACAAATGTATGATAGGAAATAAACACTCATGAGCATATCAACATCAAATACACAGAGAATCAACACAAACCATGAATTTGAATCAGATCTCTTGTATTAATTCAAATGTCTGTACATGGGTGTCATACACATCTTCCTGCTTCTCCTATGCTCTTCCTGTTCCTCTAGAAATCTCTCTCTATTCCTGAATTATGTTACAATGCACAATGAGGGTGTTTATATCTCATTTCTCTCTTGCTTCCTAAACTGTCTAATCTATGAATTAAAATCCTATCTACCTGCATTAACTATATTAAATGTCGGTTATCTACTAAAAGGACGAGAGCTATCTGCTTAAGGTCCATTACAATACACAAGTGTGCCTCATTAATTTTTCACATTAAAGTTCGCACAACAGTTTCAAGGTGTTTTCAAAATTTGTGCTGGCCTGTCCAGCTGTCTTCCGCTTCCACGCTGGCTCTCTTGACTTGAGGGATGCTCCTGCATCATACTCCCTCGCTTGAAAACTTTCATGGGCTCCTATCCCTGAGCTCCTGCATGGTCTGTCCATGCTTCTGTATCTCTGCTTCATTCTCCTAGCTGGCATCTTCCACTGGATGGGCGTTCCATCTGGCCAGATACTCATAGTATTCTTTCCTCCTGGTCTTCTTACCTATTCTCTTGTCCAGTATGCATTCCATCTATTGCTTCTCTTCAACTGGAATCTATTTCATCCACTGGATCACTGGCTGCTCAGCTCTAGTCTCTGCTTCTCCAGCTCTGTATGGGTATAAATCTGTGACATTGAATATCGAAGATATTCTGATCCAATCTGACAATTCAATCTCATAAGAATTTTCTCTGAATTTTCTCAAGACCTTACATGGCCCAATTTTCTTCATTTTCAATTTATTGTATGTTCCCCTCGGGAACCTCTCTTTCCTTAAATGTGCCATAACTAATTCACCAACCTCGAACTGAAGTTGTCTCTGATGCTGATCTGCTCTACGCTTGTACTCCTGGCTTGATTTCAGTAGTCGCTCCTTCACTTGGCTGTGAATTTCCTTCATCGTTTATGAGAACCCTTCTTCACTAGCGCTGCTAATAGCAGTTTGTTCTGAATCCCTCAATTCAAAAACCCCTCTCGGCTGTGTGCCATATACAATCTGAAATTGGCTTCGACCTGTGCTCCTATTTACTGAGTCATTATACGCAAACTCTGCCTATGGTAATATGCTATCCCACTGGCTGTGGTGCTCTGTCACCAAGCTTCTCAACAAGTCTCCCAGACTTCTGTTCAACACTTCCATTTGTCCATCCGTCTGAGGATGATAGGCAGAACTAAACATCAAGTTATTTCCCATATTTTTCCACAGTGTCCTCCAAAAATGTCCCACTAACTTTGTATCTCTATCCGAAACTATACTTCTGGGTAAGCCATGAAGTCAAATGACTTCTTTGAAAAATAGATTTGCAATATGAGTCGCATCACTAGTTTTATGGCATGGGATAAAATGTGCCATCATGGAAAACCTATCCACTACCACAAAGATTGAATCAAATCCTCTTTGTGTCCTTGGCAATCCCAATGCAAAATCCATGCTAATCTCATCCCATGGCCTCTCCGGTATGGGCAATGGCTGATAAAATCCTGCATTCTGCTTTCTCCCCTTCGAATACTGGCAAACTCTACATCTATCTACAAATCTCTTGACATCTTCTCGCATTCCTGGCCAAAAGTATGACTCATTCAATTTCATGAATGTTTTGTCATGATCGAAGTGTCCATCCAATCCTCCACTGTGTTTCTCTTTCAGCAAATTCTCCCTCATGGAGCAATTTGGAATGCACAATTGATTGCCTCTGAACAATAATCCTTCCTGGGTCATGTAGTCTATTCAAGGGCTTCTATATCTAAGAACTGGATTCTCAGTCGCTTCATACGCTTCCTTGAAATCTTGATCATCTGCATACATGTCCCTGAGATCATCAAAGCCTAACGTTTTGACTCGGAACTCCTGCAACAAAAAACACTTCCTGCTCAAAGCATCAGCCACTTTGTTAGCAATACCCGAAATATGTTTAATCACAAAAGTGAAATTCTACATATAATCAACCCATTTGGCATGTTTCTGATTAAACTTCTCCTGTTGAGTCACAAACTGCAATGCATGGTTATCACTATATAACACAAATTGCTTTGGAATCAAATAGTGCCTCCATTTTTTCAATGCCTGTATGATGGCATAGAATTCCTTATCATATGTGGAGTACTTCAATTTTTCCTCATTCAGCTTCTCACTGAAATATGCAATCGGTCTGTCTTCCTAACTCAAGACCACTCCTATGGAAAATCCACTTGCATCACATTTCACTTGGAACGTCTTTTGGAAATCCGGCAACACCAAAACTAGTTGTTCTGTGATCTTCCACTTCAACAGATTGAAGATTTTCTCAGCCTCTATTGTCGAGTGAAAATATTTATGTCATTTCTTCACTGTGTCCATCATTGTTGCGCTAATTCCACTGAAATTTCTGATGAATTTTCGGTAGAAATTAGCCAAACCATGAAAAATTCTCACCTCGAATACATTCCTCGGTGATGGCCAATTCTTGATCACTTCCACCTTATCCAGATCCATCCTCAACTCGTTTGCCGAAATAAAAAAACCCAGATAAATGAGCTGTGTCTTCATGAATGAGGACTTCTTCGTATTAATCAACAGCTTCTCCTGTTGTAGCTTCTTCATCACAATGATGAAATGCTTCAGATGTTCATCCTTCGTTTTACTGAAAATCGGTATATCATCCAGATATACGATGAGAAATTTCCCAATGAAATCCTTCAGGACTTCGTTCATCAACCTCGTAAAGGTACTTGGCGCATTCGTTAAGCCAAATGGCATGACTAGACATTCATACAAACCTTCATTTGTCTTGAATGTTGTATTCCATTCGTCACCTTCCCTCATGCGAATCTGGTGATATCCACTTTTCAGATCAATATTTGAAAAAAATTTGGCCCCGCTCGGGCAATCCATTAAATCGTTCATTCATGGCAATGGAAACCTGTACCTGATGGTTATCTTATTGATCACCCTCGAGTCGGTACACATTCTCCATCCTCCGTCTTTCTTCGAACTAAGTACAATTGGAACAACACACAGACTCAAGCTTTCCCTGACCAATCCTTTGTCTAATAGCTCCTGGACCTGTTTCTTAACCTCTTCATTTTCTTGCGGCGTCAACCTGTACGCAAATTTATTTGGCAAACTAGCTCCTAGTATGAGGTCTATATGATGAATCACACTCCTCATTTGTGGTAATGAACGAGGTAATTCATCCACCACAATGTTAGAAAACTCTTCTAGTAGTTCCTGAATTTCCTCTGGTAGATCATCCACTCTTGTGCTAGTCAGAACAATCCTCGGTTTCCTGACCACAAAAAATTGTGGATCTTCTTTCTTCTTCACCTCCGTAAGAAGCTCTTTCCCACTCATGAGAAGTACTTTGTTGCTTACTTCCAGCTTCACCTCCTTATCTTTTATCAGAAGCAACATATGGGTTCTCCCATTCTTCTCCAGGGTATATGTGTTCATCTTCCCATCATGAATCACATTTTTGTCATATTGCCATGGTCTTCCCAGTAATAAATGACATACATCCATAGGAATGATATCACATAAGATATTATCATTATATCCTCCTATTTTGAATTCAACCAAGCATTGTTTAGTAACAGTTACCTGGTGTCCCTTCTGTAGCCACGAAACTCTATATGGGCTTGGATGATCAGTCGTCTCCAGCTCCAACTTCTCTACCATCTCTGTAGAAATGAGATTATCAGTGCTACTGCTGTCCACAATAACATTGCATACCCTATCCTTGGTCTTGCAAGCTGTTTTGAAAAGTCTGGTCCTTTGAACTGAACTCTCCACCTCCTTCTCATGTGTCAAAAGGACTTTTTGCATCATCAACGAGCTTCCACCTTCTACATCTTCTGCCTCAACATCCCACCTATGTGCCTTGGCGATGTGAGCTTATCCAATGTCCTTATTTTTTTCTGGACACTCGTAAGACTTGTGCCCATTCTTTCCACATGTGAATCATGTGATTACTCCACCTCTTCCTCTTCCTCTTCCTCTAGTATGAGGAAAAGTGTTGTTGTTAGCATATCCTCCGCTCTGCTCTCTATGCTGCCCTCTCTGTGAGGTTCCACCTCTCTCAACTTTACCCTGAGGTTTCTTCCATTCTTCCTTGGGCTTCTGGTATTTATCTTGGGAAACCAACTTGCCTCTGGGTTGGTTCCTGCCTTGCCCTCACTAACCTTGCTTACGGCTCAACTTCTCTTCAGCTTTCAAAGCCATCTGATAAGCATCCTCCACCGTCTTGATGGTTACCATGCTCATCTCATCATGGATATCATATCACAAGCCATTCATATACCTGGGAACTTTGTCATCATCTCTCTCCCGATGACCTGCCCTGATGTTTAGTTGATAGAATTCCTCCATGTATTCTTTCACTGTCATCAGCTTCTTTCTCAGGTTCTGCATCCTCCTGAACAAAGTAATTTGATAGTCTCTTGGGATGAATTTCGCTTTCATCTTCACGATCATCCTGTCCTAGCTCTTGATCTTTTGCTTTCCCTTGCAGCATCTGTCATCTTGTAGCTCATCCCACCACAATGTTGCATGTCCCTTCAAGCACGTGACAACATGCTTGACTTTCTTGTCTTCTTCGACATCTTCATAGTCGAAGTAAGTATCTAGAGCTCTAATCCAATCTAGTAGCTCCTCTGCATCTAGATTTCCCTCGTAAACTAGAATGTCCATATTTGCTCTTGCACCCATCCTAGAAATAGATTTGATCAAACGTTCATTTGATGCATCCTCTACTGCAATTTCCTCTTCGCGTTCAGCCTCGAATTCACTCTCGGAATCACTCAGATCCCCTGCACCGGCTGTGCGTCTTTGCGTTGTCTCCATATGTTCGAGTCTTGCTCGCAGATCACACACCTATCTCTCCATTTCTCGATTGGTTAAATGCCTGCCTCTTCTTCTCTGCACCTCCCTATCCTCTGGATCAGGTGAATTTCTATCTCTCCTCGGCGGCATGGTGAATTTCCTTCTCATCTGCTACAGAAAGCAAAGAGTCTTTCTGTGCTCTGATACCACTTGATGGCAATGTGGCCCCTTCACCACCCACAGGTTGGAAGGTCCACGCATGCACACAGGATCTTCTCCTTTCTTGGCTTGAAGAACTGAAAACATTCCTCTATTACCCACAGAAATCTTCGCGCGATCCCCCCTCTTTACTTATTGGGGAATCAGAACTCGCGACTTTGCAAGTCCAATGGTTGAGCGCTGCACTTACGAATCCCTGAGACTCGATACCTCAGTCAACACTGACCCTACTCTTTCCTCTATCGAAAATTTCCCTATTGTGATTTTGGTATTCGTGATACCAAGCAACTCGTCTTACTAACTCCCGATGCGCGATACGCCGAAACTCTGACGCACACGTGCGAGTTGACTTTTCCACTTCCCAACACTTCTATCGAGATTTCAGATTTCATGAGATCGTGAATCCTGATGCCAATGTATCAACACTTCACACTGCAAAACCCCGATGACTTATGCCACCCATCTTCCACTCATCGACTCAGTTGTGGTCCACACTATCCTTCGACCGTCGGGAAATCGCGTATCGCGATTCCAAGCTGCAAGAATACTCTTTCCTCGAAAATCCTGATATTCCGAACCCCAACATCTCTGGAACTTCTGACACACGTCCCCAATGGTGGACGGTTCTAATCTCTCGGGATATTGTGGATCATGATATCACGATTTCTGTTGCAATAATTTGGAGCTTCGACTTGCAAAACCCCGATCCACGATATGTGTGTGGATCCAACGACCCTCGTGGTCCTGATCAATGGATCCACCTCTCCTGAGCTTGAAACATTCTGGGAATACATCGCCATATCTTCCCACACCTTTCCAAGATCCAACGGCTTACGGTGATTCATGAATTCTCCTAGGAAAATTCCGACCGTCCATTCCTTCCGGATGAATTCTGCGGAAGGACTAAGTTTTCCTATCCACGAAACTCATTTGTCTGCTCGCAAACTTGCATCACCTACTTGAATGCTTCAAACACAACTTCTCTGTGCAATCCTTCGACGAATTCGAAGACTCTATCCTTCCTGAGCTTTGCTATGACCCCGAACCTTAGAAAAGCCTCCTTGCGCGCACTCCTTGTGGCAACCCTTCAACACATCCAAGTGTTGAAATCTCTTTCGACTCTATGCACGCCAGCAGCAGCAGTCTTTCATCTCTTCACTCAGGTTCACAACCTTGAGTCTTTTACTTGGCCTACACACTCCTTTCATGGCTCCTGTTCCCAACTTGCACCTTCGAGGAAATGAGAACAAAATCTATCTCTATTTGAACTCCTCTGTCAACACACTCCTTGTAGACAAATTCAACTGCACACCTTGCAGGAATTCTCTGGGTCAAATAGAGAAACAATTGAAACTCATTCCATATCTCTCTCAGAATTCAATTCATACATGAAATCATATACACAGCATATAAAAGAAAATGTATGACAGGAAATAAACACTCATGAGCATATAAACATCAAATACACAAAGAATCAACACAAACCATGAATTTGAATCAGAACTCATGTATTAATTCAAATGTCTGTACATGGGTGTCTTACACATCTCCCTGCTTCTCCTATGCTCTTCCTGTTCCTCCAGAAATCTCTCTCTATTCCTGAATTATGTTACAATGCACAATGAGGGTGTCTATATCCCGTTTCCCTCTTCCTTCCTAAACTGTCTAATCTATGAATTAAAATCCTATCTACCTGCATTAACTATATTAAATGTTGGTTATCTACTAAAATGACGAGATCTATCTGCTCAAGGTCCATTACAATACACAAGTGCGCCTCATTAATTTTTCACATTAAAGTTCACACAACAGTTTCAAGGTGTTTTCAAAATTTGTGCTGGCCTGTCCAGCTATCTTCCGCTTCCACGTTGGCTCGCTTGACTTGAGGGATGCTCTTGCATCAACTCATAACAAATAATGTGTCCTTTCTGAATTAGGACACCACCTAGTCCTTATTTACTTGCATCACCACATATGGTGAAGTCTTTATCTGGGTCTGCTACCTTGAAAATGGGTGTAGTTGTCAATGATTCCTTTAGTTTGTTGAAACTGTCTTGACACTTCTCTGATTAGTTAAACTTGGTCCCTTTCTTTTGTAATGATGTGATAGGGTAGGCTATTTTGGAAAACCCTTCTATAAACCTAAGGTAATATCCAATGATTCCCATGAATGACCAGATATCTACCACATCCTTAGGTACTAGCCATTCCATAATGGCTTTTGTCTTCTTCGGGTCTATGGCAATGCCTTCTGCTGAAATTACATGTCATAGATATTGTATTTCTTTTTGATAGAAGTCACACTTGTAAAATTTGGCATATAGTTTATGTTTCCTAAATGCTTGCAGAACTATACTTAAGTGTTCATCATGTTCCTCCTCCATTTTTGAATAGACCAAAATATCATCGATAAATACTACCATGAACTTGTCTAAGTATTGACTGAAAATATTGTTCATCAGGCACATAAACGTGGCTGGTGAATTAGTGAGTCAGAAAGGAATGACTACGAACTCGTAATGTCCATATCTTGTCCAAAATGTTGTTTTTCTCATGTCCTCATCTTTTATCCTAACTTGATGATAACCGGATCGTAAATCCAACTTTGAAAAGATCTTGGCCCCACCTACTTTATCGAATAGATCATTTATCCTTAGTAAGGGGTATTTGTTCTTAATAGTCATTTTGTTCAGTTGTCTATAATCGATACATAGTCTTAGAGTATTGTCTTTCTTTTTCACAAAGAGGACTGGTGCCCCCCATGGTGAGACACTCAGTCTGATATACTCTTTGTCCAACAATTCTTGTAATTGTATTTTTAATTCTGTTAGTTTTGGTAGACTCATTCGGTAGGGTGATTTTGAGATAGGGGATGAACTGGGTAGTAGGTCTATGGAGAAGTATATTTCCCTTCTAGGAGGTAATTCTGGTATCTCATCCACAAACATGTCTCTAAATTCACATAGGATAAGAAAGTCTTCTAACTTTGTCTTATATTCTTTTCCTAATAGATTCGTCACTTGGATGGCATAAACTTGACATTCCTTTCTAATACATTTCTTGAGTTGCATCGCTGAAACTTGTCTGACTAATATAGGTTTTGGTATGCCTTGGGTTGTTCTAACAGTGTTGAAATCATCTTTATAGCTAAGTATCTTTGTATAATAGTCTAGTACTACTTTGTGTTGTTCCAACCAATCCATCCCAATAATCATATCATAAGATCCTAGTGGTAGGATGCTCAGATTGGTCCTTATATTTTGACCATCTAAGATGAACTCAAAATAAGAAATAAAGTCAACTACTTTCCTCTTAGTACCTGTTGCTAGTTATACAAGCCATGATTTTGCATGCTTCAGTTTCTTAATTTTATTTGACTCTACTACATTAGTAGTAATATAACTTAACATAGCTCCAGGGTCAATTAAAACACAAATTCGAGTGTCATTGATTTTACCTTCGATTTCTACCACCAAGGACTGGTGGTCAGCTTGTCAACCAACTATGGCTACATTTATCCGATGCAAGCTTCTGCCCATGTCACGCACTGTCGAGGCTTCCTGCAAATTATGAACAACAGTTTTGTTTGGTGAAATTAAATTTGGATAGTTCCTCCTTAGATGAGGCTCTCCACATTCCCAACACTTTAATGGCTCATAGGAGTTGTCCCCAAACTTATCCATTCCTAGGTTTACCAGTTTACTATTGCCTTGCGTATTCGGATGATTGGAGTGAAAATCCTTTCTTTGAAATTGTTTTGTTACATTCCGATAAGGAGTTGGTTGGTATCCCTTCTCCTGTTGGTTCATTCGATCTTGCTTCTTATCCTTCCAGGCTTTGGGAAACTCTACCCGCTATTTATACTGGTCATAGCACATTCGTGCTTTCCTGAATACCTCACTCAAGGGTTTGGGGTTGTCAAACTCAATTTTGTCCCTCTAGGACTGTGGTAAATAGCTTAAGAATCGCTGGATTTTTACCTTATCCTCCTGGATGTACGGTACGAACCTTATTAGTTCTAGAAATTTATTTATAAGGTCCTCCATCGTCATTTGTCTAATTCGTAACTCATAAAATTCTTTCATCTTCCTTTCATAATATCTTTCAGAAAGGTATTGCTTCTTGAAATACTTCTTAAAGTCGGACCATTCCAACTATTTCTCCTTTAGGCCCTTGGCCAACTTTAGGTCTTGCCACCAAATGATGGCCTTCCCCTTCATATTGTAGATGGCCATTGTGACCTTCATGTTGCTGGAATAGTTGTAGATTTGGAAGTATTTTTTTATGTCCAACAACCACACCCTAGCTTCTTCTCCTG
>ML777126.1:1210683-1237842 GCA_009831015.1 Picea engelmannii
CATTCTGTGGATAATTTCATTCACCCTTATTTCGTATAGTTCTAATATTTCAATGGAATATTTAGTTACTAATATTTAAATGGTACAAATTTTGTAGAGTCCTCGTCAGTATGCAATTTCAGATGCCCCGCCCATCCTTGGTGACAAAGGTATTCGGGTTCCATGCCCATAACCCTCTCTTTCTCATTCTTTTGTTCTAGAGGAAGGGCATGGTCCCTTTCCAGTCCTTTTATTAACTGTGTAGTTCTGTTACGGTTTCGATACCATTTGATTAAGGGTAACCCGTCTTGTGATGGTAATTTCTATCGTTGAAATAGAACAAAGTATGGGATATTTATTGGTTCCCAAAACCGGATGAGATATGTAATATATTCTTAAAAGAATTTTCAGGGTTTCCCTCTCGCTTTCTTGTAATGGCATACTGGTTATGTCATTGATTTAATATACTAACACCATATTGGTTTCTTCCAAGAAAATGATTTTGAATTGAATAAAGGTACTTGACTATTGCCAACTTATATGTATATCTTATCTATAGTTCACTCGAGATAGCATGATGGTAAATAAATTCAATTTGCACTTATACTGTGCTCGCGTTAAAGTCTTCCCCTTTTGATTTCTAGGTGATTATGTTGTTATTTACACAGTTATGAATTTATTGAGGAGTATGAATAAATTATGTGAATTTTCGGGATGTCCATTTTTCCTTGGGCCTTTGTGCCTCTAGTGATTAGTTCTAGTAACTAAACTGTGTTAATCGATTCACTCCAAATATAATTTCCAACATTCCAATGTGTGGCCCCATAGACCAAATCATCCTATAACTGTTTCATTAAAACACCGGTTGATATAAAGATGTGTAAATGTTGTAGGTTTCTATGATAATTCTTGAAATTTGCAAGGTCTCTTCTGTAATTTAAATATAGATATATACATAAATCTTAGGCACTTGTGATTATAATTATCTCCTAATAATCATGGTTGTTCAGTTGGTACATGGAAGAAATCTTAGTTAATTATTCTACTATTGTGCATGCCTTTATATACTAGAAAGTAGGCATACGTCTATACATATACATATATCTACACTATGTAGTTTTCCATTGGAATTCAATACGTATATGACCCCACTCTGCATTACAATTTATTTGTGGGGTTTCAACTACAATGTTTTATCTTACTACAGTAGTAATCCAAATCACAATACAAATCTTCTATAAGAATTGACTAGGCATATCCTTTCATCTAGTATACTTATGGGAATTAATGTTCATAACAGTAATACGATGCAGCAAGGAAAATCCTTTTCGAACTTGTATGGAGACATTCTAGAAGTCCCTAAGTTCAATAGGATGCATTCAGTCTTTCATCCTTAATATCATTTCTAGTTAGTATTAACATATGCATTCTATCAATTATTTAACCATATAACATTCAGCGAGAGAAGGGACAAAAATAACATATCTAAAATAATACGCTGAAAGACAAAGGGAACAACCACGTTCCTCCCAACCGTAGAACAGGGCAGCCAAAACCACTTGCCCAATTCACCCCCTAGCCTGACCATGAATCCATGAGGGAGAACATGGAAAAACTTCTCGTTGGCAATGTCCTACAGCTCCAACAGTTTTTCCCTTGACTCACACTCAAGTATTGTTCATAACAACAAGTAAATCAATAGTCTCTTTCCCTAGCATACTTGGTACCGTCCTGCCTCCTCACATATACTATTTATCAATTTTCCTAGGTCTTTTTCCCTCCCTTGGGTATTTTCACAGCTTTCTAAATCCTTGATTTTCAGGGGCAGCCAATGGCCAAATAATTGATTTGCCACTTGTAACAATCAGCCTAGAGGTAGTTCCAACATGTTCCCCACTTATGGAGTCATGGTCAGTTGATTTTAACATGCTTATTCCATTTGTCCTCCAGCAATCAATATAAAATATTCTATTTTTATACAAGTGTCATAGTCAAATAGTTAGTTGAGTCAAATCAGATCTCTTCCCAACAGTCATAATAATTAATTAGAATTATCAAATTCGAAATTCAGAAATTCCATACATGGAAAAATTTTTCCAAGTTCGAATTTACTAAAAACGGAATAAGTTTCTAGCAATTTTAAATTTCAAAATATTTTTTTTTTTTTGGGATGTCACATTCTTTCCCCCTTCAGTAAAAGATTGTCCTCAATGTTCGTTCCTTTCTTGGAATAGGATTGGATGAGATTTCCACAAATCTCCCTCCAACTCCCAAGTGGCCTCCTCAGGACTAAAGTGCTTCCATTGCACCTTTACCTGAGCGGCGACTCTGTTTCGATGTCCTATTTCTCTCTGGTCCATAATGCGCAGACGTTCCACCTACACCAAGTTCCAATCAATCATATGAGTAGGGTCATGAATATATTTTTTCAAGAAAGAAATTTGAAATACATTATGAATTCTTAGATTAGATGGAAGTGCAAGTTGATATGCTACAGGTCCAATTTGAGCTAGTATCTTGAAGGGCCCACAAAACCTGGGTGCCAACTTGGCACAGTTCCCTAACTTCAATGAGCTTTTTCGGGCTTTGACCTTCAAATAAACATGGTCTTCCACTTGAAATTTCAAGTGTCTTCTTTTCTGATCTGCATAGCTCTTATGTCTGTCCTGTGCTTCTTTCAAGTTTTGTTGTACTTTTCTTACCATGTTCTCCATTTCTTGGAGCATCTCTAGTCCAACCATGAGTCTATCAGCCAGGTTATCCTAGCTAATTGGAGTTGTACACTTTCTGTCGTACAGTATTTCGAAAGGACTCAACTTAGCCAAAGTTTGGTACCCATTGTTATATGAAAATTCTACCAAGTGCAGGTAGTCTTCCCACTTGGTCGGTTTTGTTCTTATGTACATACGGAGAATATCCTCTATGATATGGTTTGTCCTTTCTGTCTGTCCATCTGTTTGTGGATGATAGGTTGTATTGAAATTCAAGTTAGTGTTTAGCCCTGCAAACAATTCCTTCCAAAAACCAGATGTAAATTTTACGTCTCTATCTAAAATCAACATTTGAGGAATACCATGCAGTCTAAAAAGTTCTTTAATGAATATTTCAACAATGTTTATAGCTTTAAAAGTAGACTTTACAGGAACAAAGTGTGCAAAATTACTGATTTTATCGATTACAACCATGATAGAATCATTTTGTTTCTGATTTTTAGGCAAACCTATTATAAAGTCCAGCGATATAGTCTCCCATTTCCATTCGGGTACTGGTAATGGCTGTAATAGGTTGGCTGGGTGTTGGTGCTTGGCCTTAAACTGCTGACAATCTTGGCACCTACCCAAGTACTCAGTTGCTTCTCCCTTCATATTAGGCTAGTAAAATAGTTTTCTAAGTGTTTTTATTGTTTTTTGGTAACCTAGATGGCCATAATACAGTTTCTTATGCACTTCATCTAAAACTGTGAATTTTAACTCTATTGAATCTGGTATGTAAAGTCTTTTTTTAAATCATAATAGTCGCTTCTTGTCGATACTTAGATCTGGTTTATCTGAGTTTGCGATACTATTTTGAAATTCTACCATCATCTTAGTGTAATTTCCTTCGTTAATACCTGCTTTCCTTATTCTTTATTCCAGATCACTTTTTGCCCTGCTGATATTTATTTCAAATAACCCATGGAATCTTCTCCTTAAAGAATCTGCTACTTTATTTTCCTTACCCTTGATATGTCCGACCTCAAAGTCAAATTCGCTCAAGAAGGCTAGCCATCTTGCTTGTCTTGCATTAAGATCTGGTTGGCTAAATAGATATTTCACCCCACTATTATCCGTTAATAGTAGAAATTTTCTGCCCATTATGTAGTGTCGCCACATTTTTAAGGCGTGTATTACCACTACCAATTCCAAGTCATGAGTGAGATAATTTCACTCGTGTTCTTTTATTTTCTAGGAATCATAACAAATAACGTGTCCCTCCTGACTTAGACGTAAAGCAAGATGATTCCTTTCTTTTGACCTCATTGTTAGATGTAAAGAAATATGATGATGTGTTCCTTGTTTTTGACCTTGTTTTTAGACATAAAGAAAGATGATGATGTGTTCCTTGCTTCTGACCCAGTTGTTAGACGTAAAGTCAGATGTTGTATACCTTTCTTCTGACCTAGTTGTTAGACGTAAAGCAAGATGTGATTTGCACTGAGCTACCAGATTAACAACTGTGACATAGAGCTAGTCTAGTACTATGATGGGCTAGCCTAGTATTGTGATGAGGTATCATTTTTTTACACTGATACATATTGATGAAGATGATGATGGCATTCTTTCGAGAATGATGATGCTGCCGATGAAGAAAACTTCCAATGATTTATAGATAGGCCAACCAAGATGATATTGATGATGTTGTCCTCCTACCTGATGTTTTTGATGATGTTGTCTTGTCTCTCTCACATGATGATGCTGAAGAATAGCCTTCTTGTTAAGGGGGAGTGTTGAAATAATGTAACTGCAAAGAGTATTCTTATTATTATTGATATTTTATTTATAAGATCAATCCCCATTGTGGTTTGATCATGTCTTATATTGTAAAAGGACAAAATCCTCTTTTGTAGATTGGTCAACAGACAATTATAATAGGAAGAATAAGATGTTGGCCCTAGCAGTTAATAAGAAGACCTAGAAATATAATAAAGGCGGGTTTACCCACCCAGATTAACAAGTTGGCCCTGCCAGTGAAGAGACACTTCACATGTGCCAAAACTTGTCTAAATAAAGGAGGCTAGTGCCTCATTTGATCACAACTCACTTGCTCAGTTTGAGAGACAAGTTTTGATCTGTTACCGAGAAAGGAGAGAGAGTGTGGCGCATATCTTGGAGAGGACTTTCTATTTTAGCATAGAGATCTCTTGGCATTGTATTGGCTATCTATATTAAGGAATTTTTGTTGGGTTTTCTTCCCCTAGAGAGTTTCCTAGGATAAATGTTGTGTCTCTTGTGAATGTGTATTTCTCAGTGATCTTTTTCTTATGTTGTTGTTATCTATTGAAATGCAAATAACTATAATAATGGCATAAACATTAACACTATCGAGTTAAGGGCTATTGCAATAACGATTTATGAGAACGTTATTGTTAAGTTTAAAAACATTGAGGGCTGATAAAAAAAGATTAACTCCAATATTAAAGTCAAACAAGGTTGTCCCTTGTCCTCTTTCCTTTTTGGCATATGCATTGACAAGTTAGAAGATTGCTTGGAAAAAATAGATTGTGTCGACCCTACTTTCACTAGTATAGTCATCAATATTTTTCTTTATGTCGATGATATATCTCTTATGGAAATAAGTCCCCATGATCTTGAAAACGAACTAAGAATCCTCAAGGATTTTTGTTGCAATATGGGTATGATTGTTAATACCGATAAAACTAAGGTCGTGATTATTAAATCCAATAAGATTACTTATTGATCCAGATTGTTTTCAAAATGAAATGAAAGAACACAAACTACAATGAAATACTTATGAAAATTGCAAGAAGTGGAGAAATACAAAAATACTTGATTTCTATTAATGGAATAATTGTAAAGAGACTATAAAAATATAGAGTCTAAGACTCGCTAGAATGGTCGTAGCTTTATCTCTGAGAAGAGATGTGACAGCTACGCTCATTCATAAAAAGATGATTACAATGAGGTTCTTAAATCCTTTTTATGATAAACATGAATTCTAAAACCCTAGACATCCAAAAACCTAACCCTAGGAGATAAAACATAAAGATTCATGTGGGCTCCATTTGGGTAAGTTAGTACATTAACTTCTCAGGGTCGTAAATTTTTCATACGATCTTCATTTTAGGCAAGTGATAGTCCATTGGAAAGGTATTTTCAAGAATTACGCATTATGTTGTAAAACTGTGAGTCTGTCTATAGTTATATTATGGCACGCCAAAAAAACACTTTTTAGGGCCCCAAAATGGCCTTGGAAGTACAAAAGAGATTTGTTTACATGAAAAATCCCAAAATAAGCGAGTTAGATTGGGTGGGCGGCCACCAATATCCACGTGTAAGATGCGTAATGATTCAAACAAGCCCAGAAGTGTAGAACCGACAATTACAAAGAATTATAGAAGAACGTGCTGAACTAAAAAATGAAAAGAGAAACTAGTTGAAATAGGCGGGTGGCCTCCAATATCCACCTAGATAAGTCCTCCCTCCTTAGGAAGAAATGGCCTCCATTACGTTGGGTTCTCAGGGAAGAGGGGAAAGAATTTTCTGAATCCAATTCTTGGTGAGTTGTGTTCCTCGTTGGAGAAGTTGTGTTGCTTGGTCTATGGAAGATTGTCAGAAACCTGTTGCTGGTGGGGTTGAATTTGTTCCACCAACCTGTTCTCTCTAGATTTGATGGGGAATTGTGTAGGCACCATTGTAGGTGAATAAAAAATATCTTATTTCTCTTCATAAATCTATTTTTTTGGGATAGAAGGTGTTGAGGTTGTAGTGGTTGTAGTGGTCTTTTGTTCATCCTTTGAATAGACTTTGAAGGGAATGAATTTCGTAGTATGAGATATTACCTTGCAACATTTTTTTGGCCGAGTAGTAGTCAAAACTAACTTTGGTATCCTATATAGATGACCTCCTAGAGTAATAATGACACTACGGGGTCTATAATCATAGACAACATGATGTTTCCACATCTATGGTTGCCTCAAAAAAACATCACAAACATCAAGAGGGGAAACATCACATACTAACTCATTTTTGAAAGGTTGGATACCATAGGAAAGGCAACATTTTTGGCTAACATGAATATCTCGTCCCTGGTGAATCCACCCGATGTTGTATGGTTGTGGGTGTGGTGTTTTCGACAACCCCAATTGTTTGACTACCTTACCTGAGATGAGCTTCTTCTAGCTGCCATTATCAAAAATGAAATGCAACGGGGTCCCATTCACCCACATCTATGAATGGAAGAGTATCTCCCCCTCTTTAGGATCTACTGGTTCTTCTAGTTGAACTGTTGTGGTCGTAGCAGTGGGGTCTGCGTTGATGATCTGTCTAGTTTCAATACTTTTTGGATTGGATTTTGAATCAAGGTTTGTCTCTGTGTCTTTGACCTCAACCACCAATGAATTTTTCGAGCGACATTCATTGGTGTTGTGCCAGGGGATTTTGTGGAAGTCACACCACTTTCCAATGTTGTTCTTCATCTTTCCTTTACCCTTCTTATCTTGTGTCTTGGATTGGTTATCTAGAGGCTTGTAGTGATCCAGGTTTTATGAGAAGAATGAAATGAATATAGATTATTATTATTCTTAACACCAAAACATAAGAATAAAAGAGATACAATAATAAAGATACAGTAAAAATGGTTTCTATTCAATAAGAAAATGTGCTGAAACTTTAAAATGCAATGGAAAAAAATCTTGCTAGAATGATGGCGGCTTTTCTCTGAGAAGAGATGTGACTATTGCGCTCTTTCGTAAGAAGATGGTTACAATGAGGATCTCCAAGAATTTTTACAATAAACAAGAATTCCAAAACCCTAGACAGCCAAAAACATAACCCTAGGATATGATGCGCCAAAAGTTATGTGGGCCCCGCTGGGGTAAGTTAGTACATCAACTTCTCGGGGTCATAACTTCTGCATACGATCTCCATTTTAGGCGCACGATATCCCATTGGAAATTTCTATATGAGGACTACACATTTTTTCGTCAGAATCTAACTTCGCCTATAGCATAATTGTGGTGATCCCAAAAAACGTTGTTTAAGTCCTAAAAACAACCCCGAAAGTCAAGGACCCGAACACTAGAAAAAAAAATTCCAATCTTCTAAACTGCCAAATGAGCCAATTGGAATAGGTGGGAGGTCACTGAAATCCATATAGATCAATCCTTTCCCCTTAGAAAGAAATGGTATCCATTATGTTGAGTTCCCCCATCGGAAGAGGAAATTTCTGTTGGATTTGGCCCCTAGTGAGTCAATTGCCTTGGTGTAGGAGCTGCCCTACTTTGACAACTCGATTAAGATAGATCCTTTGTTGGTGTGTGCCCTTGAACTGTGTGTTCACAATATGATAATTGGATTCCTATTGTATGCAGTCAGGGTTGAGCTCTGTGGGTGTCAACTATTTTTTTATCTATGAGGTATCCAATAATGGTGGGAAATATGGTCAAAGGAGATCCACGTTGAACACTGGGTGCAAGCCAAGGAAAGGTGGAATGTTGAGCTGAAAATAATTATCACCCATAGCCTTTGTGATGGTGTAAGGTTCTTAACAGAGTGGGAGAATATTCCTATGGGGATCTGTAAGGCATTCTTTCTACAAGTGCAACCACACTTTGTCTCCCACCCGAAACTTATGTGGCAGTTGGTGTTGATCAGGGTGACGCTTGTACTTGGACTTGTACTTTTGTAAAATATCCTGAACCTATTGGCGGATGTGCTAGATCCACTCAATGACCTAGGAGTATTTTACAACTTCAATTGGAGAAGTATATGAGTCTATCAGGGTGGTTGCAATAGGCAGTACAACATTCATGGGACCCAATGGATGGAATCCCAACCCGACCTGAAAGGGGCTATGGTTGGTTGAGCTATGTAGGGATTAGTTGTAGATACGTTGAACATAGGGAAGAATCTCATCCCATGTATAGGGGTTCTTGGAATTGTGCATGTGCAAGATATGCACGATCATTCGATTGACGACCTCAGTTTGGCCATCTATCTAGGAGTGGAAGGTAGTGGATTTGGTGATCTTGGTGTCCAACAATGACTAGAGGCTCGACCAAAATGTGCTGAGGAACTGGTTGTCCAGATCTGAGACAATGGTTTGTGGGATTCCAAAATGTACCCATACTTGTTCAAATAATATCTTGGCAATGTCCTCTATTGTGATGCTCTTCTTCCAGGAGTCTAGGATCACCATCTTGGAAAAGCTATCAACAACCACAAAAACACAGTCATTTCCCCTCTTGGTGGATGGAAGGCCTGACATGTAGTCCATTGAGATGGATGTTGATGGCTTGGTCAGGAGTAGGGAGGGGGGTATACAAGCCCTATTTCTTAATGGTTGGTTTCACAATAACGTAGGCAATGAAGGACCTAATATACTTGTTGACATCATGTCAAAGTTTTGGCTAGTAGAAATGTTTCTATAGCACTTCCACTGTCTTTTCCACACCAAGGTGTCCTACCACCCGATTGTAGTGGACTTCCCAAATAATCTTCACTCACTTTCTTGATGGAACAAAAATATGGCCCAGTTGACACAATAACCCATCCTGAAGATGGAAATTAGTGACAACTGAGTTTGTGCCCAAGATTTGGTATGTGGTGGTGAAGTCAAGGTCTGTCTCATAGAGGTTGGGCCATATGGAGGTCTCATGGACGTAAGAGTTTAGCACTGTGGTGAGTGCCATGACTGGAGGTCAACTGAGGAAATCAACGACTCGATTGGTACTACCTTTTTTATACTTGATGTTGAGGTGGAACTGCTACAATTATGTGGACCACTTATGATGGAGGTCATTCTACAATTTTTCTTCTCTCTGCATGAACTGCAGAGGCTTATGATCTGTGTGGATGATTGTCTCCTTCCCGAGAATGTAATGTATCCATTTTTAGTAGGATTTCACAATGGAGTACATTTCTTTTTCGTAAGTAGGGTACTTACAGACAACATATGATAATGTTTCCCTATAATAGGCCATGGGGTGGTCGTTTAGAGTGAGAAATATGCCCACAACATAGTCCGAAGAATCTGTCTCGATATCAAAGGGTTGTTGCATGTTTGGTAATGAAATTATTGGGGATGAGAACAAGCGTTGTTTTAAATCATCGAATGCTTGTTGTTGGTATAGGCCCCACAAAATGTTTTCCTTACCACCACCCCTGGTTAATTCTCTCAAGGCCCATGCAATATCGGAGAATCCGAACAAGAACCTGTGATATAAATTGGTAAGGCCTAAAAATATCTGAATCTCAGTTAGTGTGGTTGGGGTTAGCCAGTCATGAATGACTTGGATATTGGATAGATACACATGCAAACCATGTTGATCCACTATTTAGCCTAGCTATTGGACCTTGTCCATGATGAAGGATCATTTTTCCAAGTTGGCATATTTCTTGTCTTGTCGTAGACGAGGATGTTCCACCCATGTCTTGTTGTAGATGAGGATGTCATCCAGATACACCACTACAAAAGTATTGGTGAAAGGTTGAAGGATATCATCTATCATCCTCATGAAATTTGTTGGAGCATTTGTGAAACCAAAGGGAATGACCAACCATTCAAAAAGACCTTCTTTCGACTTGAAAGAGGTTTTTGATACATCTGTCTATTCTATGGGGACCTGGTGGTACCTAGACTTTAGATCAATCTTAGTGAAGTATTTCCCCCCCTTGAGATGATAAAGGAGATCATCGATTCAGGGAATCGGGTACCAGTTCCTGACTATGATTTTATTTAGGGATCGATAATCAATGCAGAGTCACTAGGTCATGTATTTCTTCTACAACAACATGATTGGGCTCCCACAAGGTGATGAGTTGGGATGGATGTACCCCTTGTGGAGCAGTTCTTGGATATGTCACTTTATCTCCTCATTCTCTGATAGAGAGCAACAATAGACTGACCCATTGGGAAGTGGTGCGTTGAGGGTCAGATTGATGGGATGCTTGACCTGACAGTGCAGAGGTACTTCTATAGGTGAGGAGAAGATATATTTGTATTCAACCATGAAATTTTCCACTTTCTTTTGTCGTGTGAATAGGGCGGCCACAGAGGACTTGGATGTGGCTATAATATTTCACTTTCTCTAAGAGAGAATCAATAAGAAGACAAACTTCTTCGTCGAAGAGATGACCTTCTTGCATTGTTTGGCAGAGACCAAGGAAATAACACTAGGTGGGAGTGCTTTAGGTATTCAATACAATTTCTTATCCAAATTAATCATATCACTATGAGGCCTAGACTCATATATAGCATGACGTTTCCATAAATAAGGTTTGCCCAAAAGAACATTACAAACTTTGAGAGGATCAACATCACACAATACCTCATCTTTAAAGGGCTTGATGTCCTACGACAGGCGACACTGTTGGCTGATGCAAACATCACTTTCTTGGTAGAGATATCCAATGGTGTAGGGTTGTGGGTGTGGTGTTGTCGGTAGGGCTAGCCACTTCACAACCTTTTCTGATATGAGGTTCTTCTAGCTACCTCTATCAAAGATAAAGTGCAACAAGGTGCCTTTTACCCACATATGTGAATGAAAGAGGTGCTCACTTTCTTCTGGCTCATCTAGATCACCAAGCTAGACCTTGTTGGTAGCAATGGTGGCACTAGGTTTTGCATCAATGATCTATCTCCCCCCTTTTGGTTCAGACTGAGAGTCAAAACTTGCATCTGATTTAGAGTCTTTCACCTCATCCACCAACAATTTGTTTGAGGAGAAATCAACAGTGTTATGTCAGGGGCTCTTATGGAAGTCCCACCACTTCCTGATATCTTTCTTTGTCTCTTCGATGTCCTTGTTTGCTTGCAGCGTAGAATAGTTTTCCTGAGGCTGTCCATATTTTCTCTGTCCTTTTTTCTTCAGGTTGGGGCTTCCCTTTACTTTCTTTCAATGTGAGCAGTTTCCAGGCCCAAATTTTCATGTCTTTTGTTTAATATTTTGCTCAATTTTGACAACATATCGATAGGTCATGCCCAAAGACGAGATGTCCAAAATCTCCATTTCAGCTTGGATGTATATATGAAGACCACCATGATACTTGAGCACTAGATATCACTTAGAATATTTGATACCCATCTTCGTGCACAAGGTATGGAAGATATTTGTGAACTCTTGCACAACTTGGTCTCTTTCCTGTCGCAATGTGGTCCATTTTGTATATAGATTGTTATAACTTCTAACATAGTGGTATTGTTCCTTGATAGCATCCCTAAAGGATTCCTAGGTGACTGTGATTGTAAATAATGAGGGTTCCTCTGTTTCCTTTTTCTCACAGAATGTCTCCCACCAATATTTTACATAGGGAATGGCTTTGAGGACAACACACGTAATATTTTCTCTGTTCGAAAAGTTATTGATAAAAAAATACCCTTCTACCAGATACAACCATTTGTCTACAATGTCTGCATCTATCTAAAATTTGAATATGGGAATATCAAAGTTGATTTTTACCTTGAAGGGGGCGACACCTCTGCTTGAGGAAGATGTGTCACTTGTTCATAGTTTCCAAAGCATTTGTGAAAACTATCCATCATTTCATTCCTATTTTGCATGAGGAATTATTTTGAAAGGATCTTTTGTCCCGTTGTATTTATTTTTTCCCACCATGAGAGGTCGCTTGGGTGTGTGAGATATATTTTCCTCAAGTGAAACAAGCTCGAGACCCAATTCTTTGTACCCTCACCTCGTCAGGAACATGCATTAAGATCGACAAGGAGCAGACTGCTTTGATACCACTGATCCATATTTTATGAGCATAATGAAATGAGTACATATTATTATTATTCTTAACATAGAAACACAAGAATAATAGAGATACCATAATAAATATATAGCAAAATTGGTTTCTATTGAATAAGAAAATGTGTTGAAACTGTAAAATGTACTGAAAAACAAGCTTGCTAGAATGGTGACGGCTTATCTCTGAGAAGAGATGTGACAATTATGCTCGTTCACAAGAACATGGTTGCAATGAGGCTCTTCAAGACTTTTTACAATAAATAGGTATTCCAAAACAATAGACATCCAAAAACCTAACCCTAGGAGATTAAGCGCCAAAAACCATGTGGGCCCCATTGGGGTAAGTTAGTACATGAACTTCCCGGGGTCGTAACTTCTTCATGGGATCTCTTTTTTAGGCGCATGATAGGCCATTAGAAAGGTATAGCCAAGGAATACACATGTTTCCATAATACTCTAACTTTGTCTATATTCTAATTGTAGTGATCCCTAAAAAAAAAATATAGGGCCTCAAAATGGCCCCAGAAGTCGGGGACTCGATAACTAGAAAAATAATGCCACATATCATAGAGGTTGGGCCATCTAGAGGTCGCATGGCCACATGAGTCTAGCACCATGGTGAGTATTGTGACTGGAGGTTGGCTGAGACAATCAATGACTCGGTTGGTACTGCTTGTTTTATACTCGATGTTGAGATATAACTACTGCAAGTATGTGGACCACATCTGATGGCAGTGATTTTGCAATTTTCCTTGTGTTTGCATGAACTGTAATGGATTATGATTCATGCAGATGACTGTCTCCTTCCTGAGAATGTAATGTCTCCACTGGGGTTAGGCTTTCACAATGGAGTACATTTCTTTTCCATGAGTAGGGTACTTACAAAAAAAATCTAATGGTGTCTCACTATGATAGGCCACAGGGTGGTTGTGTTGAGTGAAAATTGTGCTCATGGCATAATATGAAGCATTTGTCTTGATCACAAAGGGATGTTGTAGGTCATGTAATGAATGTACTAGGGATGAGCACAAGTGTTTATTTAAATCATCAAATCTTTGTTGTTGGGATATGCCCCACAGAAATTTTTCCTTACCACCACCCTTGGTTACTTGGCTGAGGGCCCATGAAATATGGGAGAATCCCAACATGAACCTGTGATAGAAATTGGTAAGGCCTAAGAAGCTCTGAAGCTTAGTGAGTGTGGTTGGGGCTGGCCAGTCACAGATGACCTAGATCTTGGATGGATTCAGATGCACACCATGTTGATCCATGGTGTAGCCTAGGGAGAAGACATTGTCCATGTCGAGGGATAATTTTTCCATGTTGGCGTATAGCTTGTGCTACCTTAGGTTGTGCAAAACCTGTTGAATATGTTTCAAGTGTTCCTCCCAAGTCTTGTTGTATATAAGGATGTCATCCATATACACCACAAAAAACGTATTGGTGAAAGGTCGTAGGATATCTTCCGTCATCCTCATGAAAGTTGTTGGAGCATTTTTCAAACCAAAGGGCATGACCAACCATTCGAAAATACCTTCTTTTGACTTGAAGGCAATCTTCCATACATCTGTTTGTTCTATGGGGACCTTGTGGTAGCTAAAATTTATATCAATATTACTGAAGTATTTCTCCCCCTTGAGTTGATCAAGGATATCATGGATTCAGGGAATCAGGTATTGATTCTTCACTGTGATTTTATTTATGGCCTCGTAATAAATGTAGAGTCGCTAGGTATCGTCATTCTTCTGCACCATCACTATTGGGATCCCACAAGGCGATGAAATGGGATGAATTTTCCCCTTCTGGAGGAGTTCCTGGATTTGTTGCTTGATCTCCTCATTCTATAAAAAAGAGTGGTGGTAGAATGGTCCATTGGGCAGTGGTGCGCTGGGGTCATATCGATGGGATGCTTGACCTGACAATGCAGAGGTACCCTGGTAGGTGAGGAGAAGATATCTTTGTATTTTTCCATGACCTTGTCCACTTGCTTCTTCTATGTGAAGAGGTCGGTCGCGAAGGCATTGGATGTGGCTGCAATCTTTCTCTCTCCAAGAGAGTGAATCATGAAGAAGACAAACTTCCCAGTATGAGAGATGACCTTCCTTCATTGCTTGGTAGAGATCAATGAAATAAAACAAGGTGGGACTGCTTTGGGTATCCTGTACAATTTCATGTTCAAAGTAATAATAACACTACGAGGACTATACTCATATGCAACATGACATTTACAAAAATAAGGTTGGTCTAGAAGAAAAGTACAAAATTTTAGAGGAGCAACATCACACAATACCTCATCTTTGAAGTGCTTGATGTCGTATGACAAACGACATTGTTGGTTGATGTGAGGATCACTTCCTTGACGAAGCCATTCAATCATGTAGGGCTATGGGTGTAGAGTAGTTGGTAGGGCTAGCCTCTTTATGACCTCTTCTAATATGACATTCTTATGGCTACTACTATCAATGATAAAGTGTAGTAGGGTGCATTTTACACACATCTATGAATGAAAGAGGTGCTCGCCTTCTTCTTTCTCACCTGGTTCACCGGGTTGGATCTTGGTGGTAGCAATAGTGGCACTAGGTTCCACATCAATGATCCATATCCCCCTTTATAGTTTTGAATCAGAGTCAGAATCTGCATTTGAGTTAGAGGCTTTCACCTCAACCACTAGTGATTTGTTTTAGTAGAAATCAGTAGTGTTATGGCAGGGGCTCTTATGGAAGTCTCACCACTTCCCGATATCTTTCATTGTCTTTCTGGTGTCCTTATTTTCTTGCAGCCTAGATTGGTTGTCATCAGGCTGTCCATCTTTCCTCTGTCCTTTGTTTTGTAGGCTTTGGATTCCCTTTACATTCTTTTGATGTGAGGGGTTCCCAGGCCCAAATTGCAGCTTCTTTTGTTTAATCTTTTTCTCGATTTTGATGGAATATCGATAGGTCATGCCTAAGGACGATATGTCCAAAAACTCTATTTCGACCTAGATGTATCTATGCACACCACCGCGATACTTGAGAACCAGATGTCACTTAGAATATTTGATACCCAACTTGGTGCGCAAGGTATGGAATATATTTGTGAACTTTAACACTTGGTTTCTTTCCTGCCACAGCGTGGTCCATTTAGTATATAGGTCATCATAACTTCTGACAGAGTAGTATTTTTCCTCGATAGCATCCCTGAAGGATTACCAACTGACCGTGACTATAAATAATGAGGGTTCCTATGTTTCCTTTTGCTCACAGAAAGTATCCCACCAATATTTGACATGAGGAACCACTTTGAGCAGCACAAACATAATCGTTTCTATCTTCAAAAATTTATGGACAAAAAAATACCATTCTAGTAGATTCAACAATTTGTCTACAACATATGCGTCTATCTAACCTTTAAATATGGGAATATCAAATTTGATTTGTACCTTTAAGGGACGACGCCTACACTCGAGGATCCCCTTTCGTTCATTTCTTTCCTTTGTTGTGTGAGGGATTCCTTGAGAAACATTTTGAAAGGATCTCCTCTACCGTCATCTTTATTTTCTCCCACCATGAGAGGTCGTTAGGGCATGCAAGAGATTTTATCCTCAAGATAAACAAGTTCGAGACCCAATTATTTGTACCCTGACCTCGTCGGAGACATTCATTTAGAATGATAAGGAGCAGACCGCTCTGATAGCACTAATTCGTATTTTATGAGAAGAATGAAATGAATATAGATTATTATTATTCTTAAAATAGAAACTCAATAATAATAGAGATAGAATAAAAGAGATATAGTAAAACTAGTTTCTATTCAATAAGAAAATGTGATGAAAATGTAAAATGCAACAAAAAACAAGCTTGCTAGAATGGTGGCATCTTATCTCTGAGAAGAGATGTGACGACTACACTTATTTGCAAGAAGCTGGTTACAATGAGTCTCTTCAATAATTTTTACAATAAACAGGAATGCCAAAACCCTAGACATTGAAAAACCTAACCCTAGGAGATAAAGCGCCAAAATTCATCTAGGCCCTGTTGGGGTAAGTTAGTACATCAACTTCCTGGGGTCGTAACTTCTGCATATGATCTTTGTTTTAGGTGCATAATAGCCCATTGGAAAGGTCTATCTGAGGAATACACATGTTTCCATCGTAATTTGACTGAGACCATATTCTAATTGTGGCGAGCCCTAAAATTGTTGTTGAGGGCCTCAAAATGGCCCCGGAAGTTGAGGACTCGAAATCTAGAAAAACTGTGTCAAACTGGAAAAATTCCAAAATGATCCAGTTGGAATAGGTGGGAGGCCACCAAAATCCATCTGGATTAGTTGGTTAGGTTCATATTTACCATGCTTTGGTTGTTGCATACTTGTAGAGCCAAATTCCCATTTGTTCTGGTGCCTAAATTTCTACTCAATTTTTATAGCATATCGTTAGGAAGCTCCCAATGGTGAGATGTTTAGGAAATCCATTTCATTTTGGATGTATCTATGTAGAGCCCCACGGTATTTCAGAACCATATGTTGCTCAGAGCCTTTGATAGCTAGCTTGGTGCGTAATGTATGGAAAGTATTTGTGAACTTCAACATTGTTTGGCTCTTCTCTTGCCGCATTGTGGCCATCTCATGTAATGGTATTCATAGTTATCAATAGGATAGTAATGTTCCTTTAGCACATCCACAATAAATTCCCAAGTGGGCTCGACCCCATATATTCCAGATTCCTCTGTGGAAATTTTCTCCGAGTAAGTTTCCCACCATTGTTTGACATGGGGGTGAGCCTTGAGGAGTGTGAAGGTGATATTTTCACTGTCAGAAAAAATTTGAACAAATAAATAACCTTCTAATAGATTTAACCATGTTTCTAGGGAATCTGCATCTATCTGACCTTCAAATATGATAATATCAAAATTAACTTGTACCTTGAAGGGAGAGGTTCTTCGAAAATGGATGCTTGATGAATACACACCTGTTTCTATTGATAGGCGTTGCAGGATGTGTGCAAAATTATCGATCCTTTTGTCCCTCTGTCGCACGAGAGTTTTTTCAAGCAACAGGTTTATAGAATATTATACTCAACCATTTTTATTTTCTGCCACCATCAAGGGTTTCTTGGGAATGAGAGAGTGATTGTCCTCAAGAGAGACAAGCTCGAGACCCAACTATCTATACTCGGACTTCGTTGGGGACATGCACTAAAAAACGATCAAGAGTAGCCTGCTCTGATACCACTGATCAAGATTATTTTCAGAACAAAATAAAAGAAGATAAATTACAATGAAATACTCATGAAAATTTATAGAAATAGAGAAATACAACAATACTTGATTTCTATTAATGAAAAATTTGTCAAGAGATTGTAAAAATACAAAGTGAAAGACTTGCTAGAATGGTGGTAGTTTTATCTTTGAGAAGAGATGTGATGACTACACTCATTCGAAAGAAGATGATTGCAATGAGGCTCTGAAATCCTTTTTATTATAAGCATGAATGCTAAAACCCTAGGCATCAAAAAAACCTAACCCTAGGAGATGAAATGCCAAAATTCATGTGGGTCCGGTTTGGGTAAGTTAGTACATTAACTTCCCGGGGTCGTAACATTTGCATACGATCTTTGTTTTATGCGCGTGATAGCTCATTGGAAAGGCCTTTTTGAGAACTACACATTATGCCATCAAATTGTGACTATGTCTACATTTTTACTGTGGAACGCAAAAAAAAACTGTTTAGGGTCCGAGAACGGCTCTGGAAGTACAAAAAAATGTGTTAACATGAAAAATTCCAAAATAAGCCAGTTGGATTACAAAAAAATGTGCTAACATGAAAAATTCCAAAACATGTGCTAACATGATCCGTAGCTCTAGTCCAACCAGTCATGAGAGCAGTAAGTTGTTTGATATGGCAAGTGTATCATCTCCATTTCATATGAGTTTTACCCTAGGAAGGATTCCCTACTATTTCACATCTCTTAGTTTAGTTGGAATCCTCAAATTGTTTGAATTTTTGCGGCTTAGTTATTTGAAAAAAATATAAGATTTAAAAACTGAATTTATTATCTTAATTATATAATTAAATATAAATCTTATAAAAACAATTTTGTTTTCAGTATTTTATTTTATAATATTTTTAAATTGAATTAATTTTATTAATATAAAATTTCCTTTTTACTATTAAAAAAATGATATTGAATTTTACAACTTATAAAATATTTATTAAATAATTTTATAAATTATAAAATATTCAATATTTATGGAATGAAAAGAGATTTAAAATTGAAATCATAAATACCATTTTATTTGAAAAAAAACTTTTTTATTGGAAATGACCAGATTTTTAGGGTAATATTGAATATAATAATTGTTTTTAATACATAACCATTAACTCTCAATACCATATAATATAGGAGAAGTTTTTAAATATAAATAATTTTTATTAATGGAATTACTTTAGTAAATTATAATCAAAATTTGATTACAAAGATCACTTTGTTAAAGGGATAATTACAACGAGATAGTTTACTTGTATTTCACTACAAAATTTAATTATATAATTAGTTTGATTAATATGTTTTTTTCTGAAGAAATATTATAGCAATTTTATGAAATGATAAATTTCCCTTGAATACTTCAAATATGGATTTTTTTTATGACATCAATGATGCTAGAAGAAAATAGATTAACCAACATAGCATGTGGTTGTGGTTATGACTATGAATTGTTTTATAAAATTTTACTAAAAATGATTAGATTTTGTTGTTTCACTTTATTTGTTCATATATTTATAATCTTCATTTAATTTTTGAATGTCTAAGTCTAACCAATGAAGATGTTGCATGAGATACTAGTTTTTTACAAGTTTTATGGAACACCCCTAAAATATATAATCAAACATACATATGTTCGCCATAATTTATTTCATAAAAATAGTAAAATTTTTATTTGCTAGTTCACCATATTAATATATTTGCTTCTATGTATAAGTGCATTGTAAAGGTAGGAGAGCCTCCAAAATATGGATATTTAGGTCTCAAGCAAGAATTTATTTGGTGGAAAATTGGAAATAAACAAAAAATCTCTTAAAAATTTGAAAACACATTCCTAATAACTAAAATTCTTAAACTATTATAATATACACTTAAAAAAATGTAAAATATTTTTTAATATCCTGAAATTTCAATAAACACAACTTTCAAAAAATCCATTAACAATAGAGCCCCAAAAAACTTATTAAAATTTATTTATGATAAATTAAAACTAATTTTGAAATTTCACATATTTTTTAAACTATTTTTATTATTATATTCAAATCCAATCATTAAAAAAACAACTTAACTACCTCTAATAACTTTATAATAAAACTTTTTTATAAATAAAAAATAAATCTTAAATTAAAAATCTTAATTTAAAAAAATACATAAAACATTTTTAATTTTTATATTATTGTAATATTGTCAAACACTAAAAAACTATTTTTTTTTACTTGACTAACTCTTTTATAAAATTTTACACATTCAAACTCAAGATTTTAAAAGTTCAACCAACATGTTTGCAACCAAATCCTGAATTTCAAGATTTAACTAACAAAACTATGAATTTAATAATGGTAATTACCCTATTAATATTTTCCTACAAAACTCATATACATCTAAGTATCTGATACCATGCATAAATTCTATATTATCATATATAGAATTTAATACCAATTTTTGTCTCTTGAAAACTTTTGTTCTTAAACCAAGTTATACTTCAGTTGACCCGTAATAAATTTTAGGTGACATATATTCCAGGTCATATATTTTATTCTAGAGCAGTTAAAACAAATTTCTATTGCAACACCTAGATTATATCACATCACATCAAAGGATATCATGAATTAAGAATGCATTTACCACTAATTTTTTCAAGTTAGGATAAGTTTTATCTGGGAAAGTCCCTTCGATGTTTTGTCCAACCCAATGGATCTAACACTCTGGCTTTCCCAGAGTTTTCTCGCTATTGTTTTCTTTTCACTGATAGGTTTTTTTTATATCACTCGGTACGTTTTTTAAAAAAATACTCTTATATCAGTCGGTCCGGTCGGTCCGATGGGCATTGTGTGTAAAATGATTAGGAGTTTGACCATTGATCAGGAAAAAAGTCAAATTAACGTCCGAGAAACCTTAGCATTAATATAACAGGAAATCCTTCCTTTCTTTGAGAGTTTGGAAAGGTGCAATTGAGAACTATGTTTCTTAATGCATCGAAATCATGTATGAATGAAGGTAAAAGACACTGTAAGATCTGAACCCTGGACCCTTGAATTTAGACTAACATAGTTTTAAAACAGTAATGTACTATTAAAACAATAATGTACTAACATAGTTTTAAAACTATTATTTACTTGTTGATACATGATGATAAAGAACAGTAATGTACTGTGCATGCACAATATAGCACCGAGGGAGGAAAATTGCTCAAAAAACCTCGAACAACCTCGAACGAACCCTAGCATTGATATGGTCGACTTAGCATTAAAAACCCTTCTCTTTTTTAGTGTTACTACTAATCACTATTGTACTCAATCCATGAAAATAATGAAAGTTAAATATACACTAAAATCTTAGCCCAAAAGCAAGTAACTATCAAACTAACCTTAACCCTAAGCATGTAACGGATTCTAAGAATGCCATGTCAAAATAACCTCTCAAATTTAGATGTACAATTTAATCCAATCAATCAAATCTAATTTGGTAAGTTTATACATCTCGGAAGCTACGAAGCTACGAGAGGGAAACAATAGAGTAGGTTAATCTACCTGTTTCTGATGATGCAGATTCTTTTTCTTCTACATTCCCACAGTTTTTCTTTTCTTTATCAAAATAGTAAATGTTAGGTGGATGATATTTCTACAATCAGTGGCCCAAGCCATGAACAATACAATACAATGAATCCTCTGTAATTCCCTGATACAAAATTAATAATAAAAAAATCATAAAGCTTAAATTTAAGATTCAATGGACATGGAAAATGCATCCAATAAAAATGATTGAATTAAGAAAAAGAAGGAACATATTAAAAAGATCTTATCACTATTTTGTTGTATGATAAATCAGATCCTCGAAACACGAGATCCATTCCTTTCTCTGCTAAATTAAATTTAAACACAATAACAATCGAATGAAATCAGAGATAGTTTTATGGATTAATTTCAATTACATTTGTATCGAATCAAATTAAAAAAAAAACCCTACATAATTACATTTGTATCGAATCAAATTAAAGCTAATATAACTAATTTGACGAACTAACACTAATCCAATAAACTCACCTTGAAGAAATAAAGGAAGATGCAGATCAGGTTAGCCCTCGAATCTCCAGTCCACCATCATCTATCATGTTTCCAGGTTCTGCCATGATCTCCCTTCTCTCAGTTATCAAATGACTCAAACAGTACAAAATTCATGCTTCGAACATGAAGACATAAATATGCCTATCAGAGCACATGATCCTACACTACAACGCCTAACAAGCAAAGAGCAAAGAAAAGGAGGAGCGGATGAGAGAAGGATCCTATCAGAGCACATGATCCTACACTACAACGCCTGACATGGACAAAGGAGACGGCTAACAAGCACAAAGCAAAGAAACGGAGGAGCGGATGAGCTAGCCGATTCATACAACGATTATAAATCGATTGAATATTTAATTTGGTTTGTTCAGGATATAACCGTTAGATCCAGATAGAATCCAATGTATAGATTGATCCGTCAAAACAAGATCACTATCTTAATAAAGCTAAACGAAACGGAAATGTCCTGCAGAAATTCAAATTTAGCCGTTGGATAAGATTATAATTACAATCCAACGATAGAGTTTACTGTGCTTTTTTAAATGCAAATTTTTTAAACTATTTAACAATTATCGAGCAACGTGGCAGCTAAAAATTCAAATATTATAACGGTGGATTTCTGTCTGCTTTTTTGCTTAGATGCTTTTCCATTGTAAACACACCCTGCAGTTTAGGTTTATTTCCTAATTTAACAAATTTAACAGTAGGCTTTAATAAAAAATCTAACCATTTTGCAAGGAAAATAAATCAAACTCAACGCTTAGATGTTATTATTGTTAGTCCATGGGTTTTTTTAATAAGACCAAACTAATTCACGTTATCTACACCACTCGCATTTAAATTTATTTCAAAATTAAAATTAGTCGATAGATTTGGGGAGGTAGTTAAACATTGGTAATGGGTTTATGAATCTTGCTTATTTATTAAACTTTATATGATAAGTGATTAACATTTACATTTATAATATAAAAATATGATATTATTTAAGATAAAATAAAATATTTTATTTAAAAAAAAAAAAAATATAATATGTTATTTAAGAAAATAATAAATAACATTGCATATTACATATTAAATATAATTATAGATGTAATAATATATTTTTTATATGTTATTTAAAAATAAAATTTTGATACTATTACATTTTAAAATAATAAATTAATAAATTGCAATACCTTTTAGGGTGAGAATAATTTTTTTGTGGAGATTATTTAATGGGTCATTCATAAAAAAAAATCTTGAAAAGATAAGGTGTAAAATTTAAATCTTCTTTGTAAACTATTTTTGGTTTAAAGTTGTTATTTATGTGATATTATATTTTGTATTGTTATAATGACATAGTAAAATAATAGTTGATTGATTATATGGTGAGTATGTTTTCTTGCACAACCCTCTTCTCTCATATTGTGTACAACAAATAATAATAATAATCCATAAGCAGGAGCACTCTATAGAACCGCTTCTCATATGATCACCATCATACCCATTTAAAAAAAATTAGATATACCAAACAAATAACACCTTGGAATTAAGCTCTAAACATGACATTTATATGAACTCAAGAATGTTCAATCTTATGTGGATACAACAATGTGGAGTTTTGATATCCTAAGTGTGGAAACTGGGGATTTATACTAGTTGTGTTGATACCACCCTATGGAATTTTAAGATGAGTGTTAAAGAATGAACCCCTCAACCCCTTCAACGTAGTAACAATTAACCCTTTCTGACCTCTAGATTCTCCCTCCCTTGCGTTCATCTACACAGAGCCCTTTAATGCTCACCATTATGAAGAATTCCACCCCTGCAAATTCCTTCTCCTTGACCCTATTTATCACCCAACTGATGACTTGTAATGGAAACCCACTCATTTCTCTCTCTCTCCTTAATTTAGATAATAATAATAATAATAATCCATTTTTAAGGTCATGACCAATCCACACACCTAATTAGTGTATGATCCCCTTTGTTTATGGGACAAGGGCCCCCCTCCACCCAACAATTTGACTGGTAAATTCTACGGAGGTATACATACACTACCCCCCTCTAGATTTGAACTTGTGACCTCTTAAGAGGAAACACATATTCTTAACCATTAGGCCCACTCAGGGCTGTAAAACATTAAGGAAAAAATGCATTTGCAATGTTTAATGAAGGTTTATGGAAAGAAGGATGTTGGGGGAGTGATGTCATCGATCATGTTTGTTAATCCAATGATCAAAGTTTGCCTCTCCCCATGGAATTGGAAACCCACCTTATCTACATGGTTTGAGAAATTTGGGATGGTCATAAATACCCTAACCTCAGACTAAGAAATGGTTCCCCAAAAGTAAGTAGAAATTATCCTAAATGAAAAATAAAGCATTAATTATGTGTTTAAACATATGTGATTCTCCAAACCCATCTAATTCAGGCCCTTGAGGATTTCTTGTGAACTCCTTTTCCCTTTAGTAATCTCCATTTATTACTAGCTCAATATATATTCTACGAGGAAAACATGTTTTAGTGGAGGTTTTAATTGTTACAAGATTAAGGAAAATTCGTAAAAGCATCCAATAGTTATTGTTAGATATTTTGAATTACCTTAGTGGTTTAGAATTGCTAGATGTATCCCATGCATTATTATTTAGACCTCTAGAATACTTTTTGGAAATATCTTTAGAATACTATTTGGCAATATCTTTAGTGCATAGTGACAATGCCTACTTGTCACAAGATTCATGCTCAATATGAACATACTCCCATATGTATTTATTTTTAAATTAATGAAAAAGTATATGACTTGTTAGTGAAGTAATGAAATTCAAGGCCATGGGCCCCATAGGTTAGTATTCTTTTGATTTCGTAAGTTGTGTCATTGATTGTTTTTTCACCCGAAATATTTCTATTGATTATTGAGAGAAAACAAATGGAGTTTTCTGATTTTTTGTGGGTCCTACAATGCCATGTTATGTAGAATCGTGATTTCCATTGTTTTATTATTTCGTAATGAATGTATTTCATTCCCTATGTATCATGAATAATACAGTCGACCACTTGGTTGAAAGAGATTAGAATGTTGAAGGTATCTAAACCAATGATTTTTCTCATCCTTTCCCTTTATTCATCTATCGTTATTGATAAGAAATATTTTCCATCCCTACCTATTTGAGGGACCTTGCGATCTAGCTACCACCTCATACATGAATATTTTTTTTATTCCCAACAAAATAAGTCAATTGACATAGAAAACTACTCATCGTCTGATCCATTCTTAAAATTATATATGATGTATAATGGACCATTTAGAGTAGAATATTGACATATTGATTATGTAGAAAAAAATAAAACAAAGTATCTTTTCAGTTTCTTGACAAAAATTTCATTAATTTTATAATCTACAATGTAAATACTATGCTATTTCAATTCTCATAGAGGAATGAGTACTAGAAGAAACACGACAATTGAGGTCTCTACAGGGAAAATATTAGTAAACCACAACGCTTGTCAATCCTATGCATGTACACATATAGATCTATACATATGAACAACATGTAGTACAACACTTTTCCTCTACAAAAAACAAGGAGAAAGAGAATCCCAATTTCATGTCAACTTAACAAACCTATCCTTTGTGTGCCATGTGTACTTCCTATAATGCCATTTTCATATTATTCATATTGAAAATAATGATAATATTAAAAAAGTCCCAAAAGAATCAATCATCCTTATATGTCAATGGAGGATATGTTTATTCCTTCCTTAGTGCAATCATGTTTATAGAGCTAAAATAACTCATAAAATCAATTTCAAAATCCCCTTTCCATACGAAAATACTTAACAAGTTTCAAATACATAAGAATTTGATCATTTCAATAGTAGTATATGCATTAGTATATTTCCCATACTTATTTTTGGCTATTTGGCCCTCCACTTGAGCTTGCTTGATTAGCTCTGTGATGTTGCAAATTTTTTTTTATCCTTCTATTTGTTAACCATGTTAGACTCATTGAAATGGGGATGATGCACACTTCTTGGAATTGATTGTATCTATCTAAGCCTCCTCAAATTGCACACACTTCTGAAATAATCCTTTAACCCATACCTTTATTTATTTATATGTTTTAGTCTTCTCTCCAATTTTAAAGTAACTTCAAACCATTATTAGTTAAACATAATTTTGGAACCAACTTTCCTACTCTTCTTAAACTAGTAGATAGATTCTCTAAGGATGAAGGTAGGGACTTGGTTCCTTGTATTTCCTATATTTAATTCATTTCCATTTGTTAATTTGTTGTTTCTTCCTACTTATTGTTGAAGCCTAATTAAATCACCCCAATTTCCTTGCATCCCTAAGTCACATAATCAAACCTAATTAACCTAGTGGCCTTCTCTCCTTCTCTTTTCTTCCTCTGTTCCACTCTCCTAGAGTTTCTCATATTTTCATGAAAATAAAGTGTTGATTCCACTCTATCCTTCATCATTGTTGTAATGTGGCACCATACTCTAACTACCATGCAACATGTTGAAAATTTTCATGAGTGGAAAAAGTGTTGTTGAGCTAGGCCATGACCTTAGCTATCAAATACTCTTTATAGAACAAACAAATAACATGATAATTCTTTCATAGTTCTAAGGCAATAGTAAAATACCTACTGAATTACATAAAAACATTGGCATAGTGTGAACCTTAGAAATAAATATCATTTGGATAGATATAGTAGATAATATAAATTGGAAAACCATAGACATTATAATATAGCTATAATTAAATCCTAACAATAAAATCCATATTGATAGCACAAAATATAACTCAAGGGAAACCAGACTAACTAGCTTGAAGTGAACCTCCATCTTTACAAATGGCATTCTCAATAATGGTTTCCCCGAAAAAGATCATGTTCCTCATATTGAAATTGACCAACTTCGAGAAATCCTTGTGAAAAACCACCAAGTATTTGGTGATCTGTTTGAGGGTCATTTCAAGGAATTTCAACATGTCATAAAAATGGTCTTTGTATTTCTTATAGGAATCAATCCTAGAAACTAGGATGTCCTTGGAGTGCCAATGTATATCCTATACCTTGAAGAGAGTTTTCCTTTTCATTATGTGATTGGGATCCCTAATATGGGTGTACTAACATTATTCTTCATCCCAAGTAAAGTTTTCCCTCTCCAGTTTGGTCTCGCTTTTCAATAGCTTGAGATTCTGGTAAGTTTCATTACATTTTATCATGGAAGGAAACTTTTATCTTTGCGTTCATCTTGTCAAATTGGAAGAAACATCTTTGTTTAAAACCAAAGAGTAATCCTTGCAAACACATTTCCTAGATGTGTTAGAACCTAAGTCATCAAAAATTGGAGTGATGTCCCTAGTTTGACATTTCCTTGTCTTACAAACCTGCTTCTTGGTACTTTTTTGAAGCATTGTA
>ML777126.1:1246391-1271834 GCA_009831015.1 Picea engelmannii
CCCTAAGTCTATAATTTTCCATGCACAGGAGCTCCATTGAAGAAAATTATGATAATCAAAGGAATAAGTAAAGTTGACATTTTCTTAAAAGATTTAAATAGTAAATTAAATATCCTAACTTATAAGGACAACATTGAAGAACTTTATAATAATTTTACAACTACCCTTTCCACGCCTATTAACAAGTTCTCTTTAGAGGTGTCGTGTCCTAGCCATTAGGGATGCTTCTAATTAGTCTTTAAAACTCGATAACATCAATATGTACAAATCCCTAATTAAAAAGAAAAAAATGTACTATATCAATAAAAGACAAGAACAACTTTCACAAGTATATAAGCTCGATCCTAAGATGTTCTCAAGCCAAATTATAAACCACAATACTAAAGAAAATAATAGGATTTCCTTTAGGGACTGGAATTCCTACCTTAAAAGTCTTTACGAGTTCCCTAATTCCATGGACACCATCCTCATTGTCCCTACAGAGGAATAAGTGTTATCTTTAGATGACATAGAGTTTGTGGTTAAGGAGCTTGCAAATGGGAAAGCTAAGGACATTGAATGCTACCAAGTTGAAATTTTTAAAATCAGAGGGCCTATCCTTATCCCTCACATACTAAAGCTCTTCAATTTAACATTCAAGCATGGCTTCCCTAAACCCTAGACACAAAGCCTCATTGTTCTTATTTTCAAAAATGGGGATATAAACATTCACTTTAATTATAGGACCACTATGATTAGCTCGATTTTAGCGAAGCTTTATGGAATTACTTTGGAAAAGAAGAATAACCTTTTGCTAGAAATTCACGGTAAAAGAGCTAAAGTCCAGACTGGGTTTAAGAGATATCATTCAACTGTGGACCATATTGTTACCTTTAGGATCATTTCAGAGGAGTTATGCAATACTAAAACCAATCGTTTTTGTTGTTTTGTTGACTTTAGAAAAGATTTTGGCATGGTTCCTAAGAAAAACCTTTGGAATAGGTTGGAAGAGATAACAGTGCCTCTCAAGTAGAGGGATGTTGCAATAAGGGTGTATGAGAACATTATTGCTAAGTTTAAAAAAACCGAGGGCTGGTCAAAAGATATTAACTGCAATATTGGAATCAAACAAGGTTGTCCCTTGTCCCCTATTCTTTTTGGCATATACATTGACAAGTTAGAAGATTTCTTGGAAAAAGAAGGTTGTGTCGGCCCTACTCTCGCTAGTATAGTCATGAATCTTCTTCTTTATGCCGATGATATTGTTCTTATGGCAAGGAGTCCCCATGATATTTAAAACCAACTTAGAATCCTCAACGATTATTGATCCAATATGGGTATGATTGTTAATACTGATAAGACTAAGGTCATGATTATTAAATCCAATAACATCACTTATTGATCTAGATTATTTTCAGAATGAAATGAAATCACACCAATTACAATGAAATACTCATGAAAATTGCAAGAAAGAAATAAATACAACAATACTTGATTTCTATTAATGAAAGAATTGTAAAGAGACTGTAAAAATACAGAGTGCAAGACTCGCCAGAATGGTGGTAACTTTATCTCTGAGAAGATATGTGATGGCTACGCTCATTCACATGAAGATTATTACAATAAGGCTCTAAAATCCTTTTTATGATAAACATGAATTCCAAAACCCTTGACATCAAAAAACCTAACCCTAGGAGATGAAACGCCAAAAGTCATGTGGGCCCTGTTTGGGTAAGTTAATACATTAACTTCTCGGCGTCATAACTTTTTCATATGATATCCATTTCAGGCCCATGATATCCCATTGGAAAGGTATTTTTGAGAACTACACATTACGTCGTCAAACTCTCACTCTGTCTACAGTTTGATTGTGGCACCCCAAAGAAACATTGTTTAGGGCCCCAAAATGGCCCTCGAAGTACAGAAATATGTGTTGACATGAAAAATCCCAAATTAAGTCAGTTAGATTAGGTGGGAGGCCACCGGTATCCACCTGGAAGATGCGTAGGGATTCAGATATCCCCATAAGTGTAGAACCCATAATTACAAATAAGTACAGAAGAACATGCTGAAATAAAGAATGACAAGAGGGGAAAGCATTTTCTGAATCTGAATCTTGGTGAGATGTGTGCCTTGTTGGAGACGTTTTGTTTCTTGGTCAGTGAAAGACTATCACAAACCTGTTGTTGGCAGGGTTGAATCTTTTCCACCAACCTATTGTCTTTGGATTTGATGGGGCATTGTGCAAGAACCATTGTAGGTGAAGAAACAATATCTTATTTTTCTTCAGAAATATTTTTTTGCTGGATAGAAGGTGTTGAGGCTACAATGGTTGTAGTTTTATTCTCTGCATCCTTTGAACAGACTATGAAGAATATGAATTTTGTAGTATGAGAGATTACATTGTGAAAATGTTTTGGTGGAGCAATAGTCGTAACTACCTATGGTATTCTATAGAGATGACTATCCAGAGTAATAATGACACTACAAGGTCTAAACTCATAAACAACATGACATTTCCACGTATATGGTTGGCCCCAAAAAACATCACAATCATCAATAGGGGAAACATCACACACTACCTCATACTTGAAGGGATGGATGCCATAAGACAGGCGACACTACTGGCTGACATGAAGATCTTGTCCCTGGTGAAGCCACTCGATGTTGTATGGATATGGGTGTGGTGTTGTCGACAACCCCAACTGTTTAACGACCTTAACTGAGATGAGTTTCCTGTGACTATCATTATTGACAATGAAATGCAATGGGGTCCTCTTCACCCATATCTGTGAATGGAAGAGGTGCTCCCCCTCTTCAGGATCTACTGGTTCTTCTGGTTGAATTGTTATGGTCATAGCAGTGGGGTCTGTGTTGATTTTCTGTCTAGTTTCAATATTTTCTAGATTGGATTCTTAATTAGGGTTCGGCTCCTTGTCTTCGACCTTTTCTACCTTTGATTGTTTCGAGAAAAACTCATAGGTGTTGAACCAGGTTATTTTTTGGAAATCACACCACTTCCCAGTGTCATTCTTCATCTTTCCTTTACCCTTCCTGTCCCGGGTCTTGGACTAGTTGTCTAGAGGTTGTTGGTGATCTAGTTTTTATGAGAAGAATGAAATGAATACATATTATTATTATTATTAACACAAAAATATAATAATAATAAAGATACAGTAACATGGATATAGTAAAACTGGTTTCTATTCAGTAAGAAAATGTGTTGAAACTGTAAAATGCAACGAAAAATGAGTTTTCTAGAATGGTGGTGGATTATCTCTGAGAAGAGATGTGACGAATGCACTCATTCACAAGAATATGGTTACAATGAGGCTCTCCAATCCTTTTTACAATAAAAAAGAATTCCAAAACCCTATACATCCATAAATATAACCCTAGGAGATGAAGTGCCAAAAGTCGCGTGGGGGGTAAGTTAGTACACCAACTTCCCAAGGTCGTAACTTCTACATACGATATTCGTTTTAGGCACACGATAGCCCATTGGAAAGGTCTATCAGAGGAATACACATGTTTCCTTCAAACTCTAACTCCGACTATAGTATAATTGTGGCAAGCCCTAAAACATTGTTTAGGGCCTCAGAAGGGCCCCGGAAGTCAGGGACTCGAAAAATAGAAATAAACTTCCAAACTTCCAACTGGAAAATGAGCAAGTTGGAATAGGTGGGAGGCCACCAAAATCCATATGGATCTATCTTCCCCCGTTAGGAATAAATGGTTTCCATTTTGTTGAGTTCCCCATCATATGAGGAAATTCCTGCTAGATTTGGCTCCGAGTGAGTCACTTGCCTTAGTGCAGGAGCTTCCCTATTTTGACAACTCGATAAAGTTGGACTCTTTGCTGGTGTGTGCCAAGGAAAGGGGGAATGTTGAGATCAAAAGAATTGTCACCAACAACCTTAGTGATGGTGTAAGGTCCATAATAGAGTGGGAGAAGCTTCTGATAGGGCCTTGTAAGGTGTTCCTTTTGCAAGTGAAACCACACTTTGTTTCCCACCTAAACTTTATGTGGCACCCAATGTTGATCATGGAACTTTTTGTACTTGGAATTGGACTTCTGTAAAATATCTTGAACCTGTTAGCAGATGTGCTTGATCCATTCAATGAACCGAGAGGATTTTTTAGCTTCAGTTGGAGTAGGATATGAGTCAGTTGGGGTGGCTGCAAGAGGTAGTGAAACATGCATGGGACCCAATGGTTGTAATTCCAACCCAACCTGAAAGGGGTTGTGGCCGATTGAGCTATGTAGGGCTCGGTTGTAGCTACATTGAACATAGGTAAGAATCGCATCCCATCTGTAGGGGTGCTTGTAATTCTACATGTGCAGGATATGCATGATCATATGATTGACGATCTTAGTGTGGAAATTTTTTTGGGGTTGGAAGGTACGAGATTTGGTGAGCTTGGTGTACAAAAAATACCATAGGCTCAACCATAATGTGCTGAGGAAACGACTGTCCTGATCCGAGGCAATAGTTTGTGGGATTAAAAAATGTACCCATAGTCATTCAAAGAAGATCTTGGCAGTGGCTTCTGTTGTGATTCTCTTCTTGCAGGCAACTAGGATTTCCATCTTGGAAAAGCGATGAACAACCAAAAAAACACAGTCATTTCCCCTCTTGGTGGATGGAAGGCCCGACTTGTAGTCCATTGAGATGGATTCCCATGAACTGTCAAGATTAGGAAGGGGTGTATATAGGCCCTATCTCTTAGTGTTTGTTTTTGTAATAGTGCAGGAAATGAAGGACCTGATATACTTGTAGACATCCCTTCGAAGTTTTGGCTAGTAGAAATGTTTCTGCAACACTTCCATTGTCTTTTCGATGCCCAGGTGTTCTTCCATCCAACTGTAGTAGACATCCCAAATCAGCTTCACTCACTCGATTGAAGGAACACAGAGATGGCCCAATCGCAACAATAACCTTTCCTAAAGATGGAAATTAGTGAAAACTAAGTTTGCGCCCAACATTTGGTATGTGGTGTTAAAGTCAGGGTCTGACTCATAGAGGTTGGGCCATCTGCAGGTCTTGTTGTCACAAGAGTCTAGCACTGTCATGAGTGTTGTGACTATAGGTCGACTAAGGAAATCAACAACTAGGTTGGTACTACCTTTTTTATACTTGATGTTGAGGTGGAATTGCTCCAAGTATGGGGACCACCTCTGATGGAGGTCATTCTGCAATTTTCCTCATGTCTGAATGAATTGTAGTGGCCTATGATTCATTTGGATGATTGTATCCTTTCTGAGAATGTAGTGTCTCCAATGGTGATAGGATTTCACAGTGGAGTACATTTCTTTATTGTAAGTAGGGTACTTATGGACAACATATGATAGTGTCTCACTATGATAGGCCACAGGGTGGTCATTTCGAGTGAGAAATGCACCCACAACATAGTCTGAAGCATATGTCTCGATCTCAAAGGGTTGTTGTAGGTTCGGTAATGAAAGTATTGGGGTTGAGCACAAGCATTGTTTTAAATCATCAAACACTTTTTGTTGGGACAGGCCCTACATAAGTGTTTCCTTACCACCACCTCTGGTTACTTGGCTGAGGGCCCATGCAATATGGGAGAATCCCAAGAAGAACCTGCGATATAAATTAGCAAGGCCTAAGAATATTTGAAGCTTAGTGAGTGTGGTTGAGGTTGTCCAGTCACAGATGAATTGGATCTTGGCTGGATCCACATGCACACCATGTTGATCCATGATGTAGCCTACGTACTACAACATGTCCATGACAAAGGAGAATTTTTCCAAGTTGGCATATAGCTTGTGCTACCAAAGGGTATGTACAACCTGTTGAATATGCTACAAGTGTTCCACCCAAGTCTTGTTTTAGATGAGGATGTCATCCATATACACCACTACAAAAGTATTGTTGAAATGTTGTAGGATATCATCCATCATCCTCATGAAATTTGATGGATCATTTTTCAAAGCAAAGGGCATGACTATCCATTCAAAAAAACCTTCTTTTGACTTGAAGGAGGTCTTCCATACATCTGTTTGTTCTATGGGGACCTGGTGGTATCCAGACTTCAGATCAATCTTAGTGAAGTATTTTCCCCCTTGAGCTAATCAAGGAGATCATTGATTTAGGGAATTAGGTATCGGTTCTCGAATATGATTTTATTTAGGGTTCGGTAATCAATGCAGAGTCACCAGGTCTTGTCTTTCTTCTGTACTAACACAATTGGGATCCTATAAGGAGATGAGTCAGGACATATGTGCCTCTTTTGGAGTAGTTATTTGATATGTCGCTTGATCTCCTAATTCTCTAACAAAGACTGACAGTAGAATGGCCAATTGGACTATGGTGTGTTGGGGGTCAGATAGATGGGATGCTTGACCTGACAGTGCATAGGTACCCTGGAAGTTGAGAAGAAGATATATTTGTATTCTACCATGACCTTGTTGATGTAGGAGCATCTCTCCATGCAGCCAGCCAACCAGCCAGCCACGTCAGCACGCACACATTCAAAGGATGAAGGGAGGCGCAGCCTCATTCATATTTGTATTGAATGTACTTAAATGGTTTAGGCTGTTGAGCCAGGAAGCCGTGCTTTTATGCAGGCATTAGATAGGATCGACCTTTAATGTAGATTGGCTGAGATCTTGGTCTGATTCTGGACTAGACAGCCCCATTCATTGTAATTAATTAGAGTAGGTAAATCCTGGAGGGAAGTGCTCGATGAGCACCTCAGGTAAAAGAGACTTCAGATCTCTTCTGGTAGATAGAGACAAGGTAGAGTAGAGAGGAGCAGAGAGAGCTCGAGGAACACCTTGTAAAATACAGGCATTTGCCATTTTAATATAATTAGAGAGGAGTTTGTCCTGCATTATTCTGCGTTGAATAGATGTCTGTGTGTGTTCCCTTTATTTTGTAAATATATGTTGTGGTTGTATGTTTGCAGAGAGTGTGTTTGATTTCAGGGTTGAAGGTCTTTGAGGATTCACACCAGGAGGTTGTGACAGAACATTGAGGTTCTGATGGCCGTGCACAGAGGTTGCACTTTTGAACTCTGAGGAGTCAGAAAGAGACGTGCTGAGGCACAGGACTAGAATTATCAACTCAGGAAGAATACCTTTGAGGTTACTGAACACCTCAAGAGGCAAGGCTGTGTAGCTGAGACACAGTTGCTAACAGAAGCACTGAGGATTCTGTGAGAAGATCTTCCAAGTGGGCATTGAGCGCGTGTACAGTGGTGCACAGAGAGGAAGAACTATGCTGTGAGTTGTTAAGGACGACCAGAATCACTGAGGATTCTGAGGGCTCTGCCAGGAGGTCATTGAGCAGGTGCAAAAGGTGCATAGGAACCCAGAACTACTGAATGTTCTGTGGGAGAAGAGACTCCGCTAGGAGGGCATTGAGGAAGGTTGTAGACAGGAACGAGGTGAAGATAACTCTTAGAGTTCTTCCATTGAACGAAGAGTCCACTGAGGGATTCTCGCAGGGTTACTGAATACCCAGGAAGACTCGAGAAGAGGCTTAAGTAACTAGAGAGAGCCAGGAAGGCATTCTATTCTCCTTCTGTAGGAGAGGAGAAGGAAGAGAAAATCCCTCAAGGGGTCTGAGTGTTCGCACGAATCGCAGGAGGAGCCGCGATATCCATTCGATCACAGAAGGACAGATTTGGACCGTAGGGGAGATTTATGTCCAGGAGAAGCTCCAGAGGAAGTTCACAAAGGAGGATACCAACAACCGTCAGATCTCACGAAGAAATCTTGACAGCCTTTGGATCAGGAGGAGTTGCGCATAGATTAGCCTCAGGAGGAGCGCACAGGAGAAGGGATCTGAGCCATCAGTTCTCAGACCAGATCGCTGACAGTCGCCAGATCTGTGAAAGATGCATGAGGTTTAGCAGTCGGGAAATCGACGTTCCTGTTGACAAGAGAATAAGGGAAATCCCAGTGAAAACCCCGACGAGATCTGAGCCATCCATCTGAGGGACAGGTGTTGGAAGATCAAGCCTGGCCGTGAGTCAATGCCAAGTGGCATCGGGGATCGGAGGATCGGAGTTTGCGAAGGCCTGTGCATTGCGACATCATAAACCTCGAAACCCCGATGGATAGCTATAGAGCTGCGGACATATGGTAGCAGGTCATATGGACCAGGAGCTGAACCAAGGGAGCTAACGCGTAGGGAGCGCGTTAGGATTCGGAAAATCATGAGTCCCGTGGACTTGTATACTTCGGCATCGAAAGTGTCGAAACTCCGATGGAGTGGTAAGACCAATGTCACGGGGAAATGGTCATATGGACCAGGGCATAGTCGATAGGGGATAGAGCGTGGAAGGATCTTAACGGTGCATCGACGGTCAGAGATTTGGGAGAGAAAGAACTCTCGACCACAGAGTCAGTGAAACCCCAACGCCTGACAAACAGTTTCCTGTGAGGAAATTAGTAACGGTCCTATGCATAGGCCGTGAGGAAATGAGGAAGGACCTGTGGACTGGGTCATGATTCCAGCAGGAATCAAAGGAGCCGCTTCGGCTCCATAGTGGGGTTTTGAACGATATTGAGAGCGGGTGAGTTCAAGGATTAATAGAATCGCTTGCATCAAGTGGTATCAGAGCGGGATTTCATCTGTATATTGTAGGTGAAGGAAGAACGAGTTACTAAGGACTCTGTGAGGACTTTCTTGCAGATAGATGACAGTCCATAAACAGTCAGAGGGAGACTGTAGGGAGATGAAGCTGGAACACTCAGGGATGCAGAGTGACAGCAGCAGATCTGTCAGGGAGGTAGATAGGCATAGAAAGATGGCTACTGAAGGCCATAGAAAGAAGAGCAAAGCCGAAAAGCTTGCAGAGGAAGCATAAGAGACTAGAAAGCTCTATGAATTAAAAGCAGACATGGAGAAGCTCGAACTACGAATGTGGCGGGATAGGAGGAGGAGATGACTGTGCGAATTTCCAATGAAGAAGGAAAAAGCGAAGTGGCCAGTCAGGGAATTGATGGTCAGGGGACAGCGCAGGCTATTGAAAAGATGGTTGAGGTATGCTGAAAACCTCAAGGCTACAGAAGAAGAGATGATTGATTACTATATGCCGGAGACTGGGAGAAGTCTCGATGGTTGGGATGATGAAGAAGATGAATTGGGATCCCTTGATGATCTCAAGGACTACCAGGAAGGTAGAGAAGAAGAAATTCCAGATTGCCAGGAGGGCAACGAGTTGAGGTCAGTTGAGGATCTCACAGACTGTCAGGAGGAAAGTGAGGGAATTTCACATTTCGAGTTGGGCAATGAAAGGAGATCAGATGAGGATCTCGAAGACTGCCAGGAGGGCAGCATAAGCATCCCATATCGCCAGGTGGGCAGGGATGAGTAGTTGAATTTGGATCAACCAGAGGAGCTGACAGAGCAGATGGGACTGTCTGATAGTCTCATAAATTCAGAGAAGAATTTAGATCAGCAAATGCAGCAGACAGAAGAAGAGGAGAATCAGGATGGTATTCTGATGATTGGGGGAATTTCAATATTCCTTCCATTTGACCCAGAGGTGGCAGAAAATTGTATTGCAGATGCGGCAATATCATAGGAACAGTCAGCCGGGACTGTCAAACAAAAATCAGAGCAGATGGTTAAGACTGCCCAAGAGGATGAAGAGAATGAGCGTTCTGAGGAACGACTCCATGAATTCAGCCAAGAAGATGAGGAAGCTGTAGCGTTGGAACTGACAGCAAAAGAAGAAGAAGAAGAAGAATTGGAGCAGACTTTGGAAGCTGCCCAAGTAGAAGGAGAGAGCAAGTACTCTGAGGAGTGTCTCAGCATATTCAACCAGGGAGCTGAAAAACAAGAAGTTGTAGCACTGAAGCTAGCAGCGGAGGAAGACGAAGAGCAAGCATATAGAGTTATCACTCCATGGGAGATGGAGCTAGAAATGCTAGAGGATTGGCTAGACAATCTAGGGTTAGCAAGAAAAATGGCACAGTTTGAGCTGTCAGAGATGAGGATGACTGAGAAGTAGGTCAGTCAAGAATAGACTGCAAAACTGAAGTTTGTAGCAGAGTGGCAACTTGAGGCCACAGATGAAGATAAATATGAAGAAGATGGCAAGGCGGATCCTAGCGATCTTCCCGATGGCCAAAAATTTTTGCAGCTGAGGAGACTGCAATGACAGAGCCAGCCATTGAAGCAACTGGACCAAGAGATAGAGGACATCAGGGAGCTGATGTTGAGATCAGTGCAGACTACCAGCAAAGAGAAGCTGGGCAAAGAAAAGGCAGCAACAGCGCAGCGGAAGCAGCAACAGTAGCAGATTGGAGTGGGTGAACAACTCCAAAGACTTGTTTGGGACCCAGGAGGATTCCAACAGCTACAGGGGAAGCTCATGAGTAGGAGCTCATGATTTTTGCAGCTGTGGAGTATGATGCGGGAGCATCTCTCCATGCAGCCAGCTAGCCAGCCAGCCACGTCAGCGTGCACGCATTCAAAGGATGAAGGGAGGCGCAGCCTCATTCATATTTGTATTGAATGTAATTAAATGGTTTAGACTATTGAGCCAGGAACTCGTGCTTTTATGTAGGCATTAGATAGGATCGACCTTTAATGTAGATTGGATGAGATCTTGGTCTGATTCTGGACTAGATAGCCCCATTCATTGTAATTAATTAGAATAGGTAAATCCTAGAGGGAGGTGCTCGATGAGAACCTCAGGTAAAAGAGACTTCAGATCTCTTCTGGTAGATAGAGACAAGGTAGAGTAGAGAGGAGCAGAGAGAGCTCGAGGAACACCTTGTAAAATACAAGCATTTGCCATTTTAATATAATCAGAGAGCAGTTTGTCCTGCATTATTCTGTGTTGAATAGATGTCTGTGTGTGTTCCCTTTATTCTGTAAATATATGCTATGGTTGTATGTTTGCAGAGAGTGTGTTTGATTTTAGGGTTGAAGGTCTTTGAGGCTTCACACCAGGAGGGTGTGACAGAACATTGAGGTTCTGATGGCCGTGCACAGAGGTTGCACTTTTGAACTTTGAGGAGTCAGACAGAGACGTGCTGAGGGATAGGACTAGAATTATCAACTTAGGAAGAAGACCTTTGAGGTTTCTGAACACCTCAAGAGGCAAGGCTATGTAGCTGAGACACAGTTGCTAACAGAAGCACTGAGGATTCTGTGAGAAGCTCTTCCAAGTGGGCATTGAGCGCGTGTACAGTGGTGCACAGAGAGGAAGAACTCTGCTGTGATTTCTTAAGGAAGACCAGAATCACTGAGGATTCTGAGGGCTATGCCAGGAGGGCATTGAGCAGGTGCAAAAGGTGCATAGGAACCCAGAACTACTGAACGTTTTGTGGGAGAAGAGACTCCGCGAGGAGGGCGTTGAGGAAGGTTGTAGACAGGCACGAGGTGAAGAGAACTCTTGGAGTTCTGCCATTGAACGAAGAGTCCACTGAGGGATTCTCGCAAGGTTACTGAATACCCGGGAAGACTCGAGAAGAGGCTTGAGTAATTAGAGAGAGCCAGGAAGGCATTCTATTCTCCTTCTATAGGAGAGGAGAAGGAAGAGAAAATCCCTCAAGGGGTCTGAGTGTTCACACCAAGCTCAGGAGGAGCCGCGACAGTCGTTCGATCACAGGAGGACAGATTTGGACCATAGGGGATATTTACGTCTAGGAGAAGCTCCAGAGGAAGGGCACAGAGGAGGAGACCGACAGCAGTCGGATCTCAGGAAGAAATCCTGACAGCCTTTGGATCAAGAGGAGTTGCGCATAGATTAGCCTCAAGAGGAGCGCATAGGAGAAGGGATCTCAACCGTCAGATCTCAGAACAGATCGCCGACAGTCGTCAGATCTGTGAAAGTTGCATGAGGTTTAGCAGTTAATAAATCGCCATTCCCGTTGACAAGAGAATCAGGGAAATCCCAGTGAAAACCCCGATGATATCTGAGCCGTCCATCTGAGGGACAGGTGTTGGAAGATCAAGCCTGGCCGTGAGTCAACACCAAGTGGCATCAGGGATCGGAGGATCGGAGTTTACGAAGGCCTGTGCATCATGACATCATAAACCCTGAAACCCCGATGGATAGCTATAGAGTTGCGGACATATGGTAGCAGGTCATATGGACCAGGAGCTGAACCAAAGGAGCTAACACGTAGGGAGCGCATCGAGATTTGACAAATCGTGAGTCCCGTTGACTTGTATACTTCGGCATCGAAAGTGATGAAACTCTAATGGAGTGGTAAGACAAAGGTCATGGGGAAATGGTCGTATGGACCATGGCATAGTCGGTAGGGGCTAGAGCATGGAAGGAGCTTAACGGTGCATCGACAGTCGGAGATTTGGGAGAGCAAGAACTCTCGACCACAGAGTCAGCGAAACCCCAACGCCCGACAAACAGTTTCCTGTGAGGAAATTAGTAACGGTCCTGTGCAGAGGCCGTGAGGAAATGAGGAAGGACCTATGGACTGGGTCATGATTCCAGCAGGAATCAAAGGAGCCACTTTGGCTCAATAGTGGGGTTTTGAATGATCCTGAGAGCGGGTGAGTTCGAGGATCAATAGAATCGCCTGCATCAGTTGTCCACTTTATTTTTCTATGTGAAGATGTCGGCCATGGAGAGCGAATCACGAGGAAGACAAAATTCTCAATCAAAGAGATGACCTTCTTGTATTTCTTAGAAGAGATCAAGGAAATAACACTAGGTGGGACTGCTTCATGTATCATGTACAATTTCCTATTCAAATTAATAATAACACTGCAAGGCATAGAATTGTATACATAATGAAGTTTCAATAAATAAGGTTGGACCAAAAGAAAATTACAAACTTTGAGAGGAGAAACATCACACAATACCTCATTTTTGAAGGGCTTGATGTCGTATGATAGGCAACACTGTTGGCTGATGCAGAGATCACTTCCTTTGTAGAGCCATCGAATCGTGTAGGGATGTTGGTGAAAATTTGTTAGTAGGGATATCTTCTTGATGACCTCTTCTAATATGAGGTTCTTCTGGTTACCACTATCAACGATAAATTGCAACGGGGTGCCTTTTACTCACATCTGTGAATGAAAGAGGCGCTCTCCTTATGGATTGTCTGATTCACCAAGCTAGACCTTGGTGGAAGCAACAATGGAAATGGGATCCACACTAATGATCCATCTCCCCCCTTCTGGTTTTGACTCAGAGTTGGACCCGCATCTAATTTAGAGGCTTTCACATTAGCCACCAATGATTTTTTTCAGTGACAATCAACAATGTTATGCTAGGGACTCTTATCGAAGTCGCACCACTTCCGACTGTCTTTCTTTGTCTTTCTAATGTCCTTCTTTACTTGTGGCCTAGACCGATTGTCCTGAGGTTGTTCATATTTTATTTGTCCTTTGTTCTAAGGGTTAGGGATTCCCTTTACTTGATTTTGATGTGAGGGGTTCCTAGGCCCAAATTTTTGCATCTTTTGTTGAATATTTTTCTCGATTTTGATGACATATCGATAGGTCATGCCCATGAATGATATGTCCAAAAACTACATTTTGTCCTGGATGTATCTATGCAGAACACCGTGATACGTGAGCACTAGATGTTTCTCAGAATATTTGATACCCAACTTGGTGCACAAGGTATGGAAGATATTTGTGAACTCTGGAACTACTTGGTTTCTTTCCTGTCACACTATGGCCCATTTTGTATACAGATCATCATAAATTCTGACAAGGTAGTATTGTTCCTTGATAGCATCCCTAAAGGATTCCCAGGTGACTACGACTATAAATAATGAGGGTTCCTCTATTTACTTTTTCTTAGATAAATTCTCCCACCACTCTTTGACATAGGGAATGACTTTGAGGAGTGTAAACGTAATGTTTTCTCTATTCAAAAAGTTATGGATAGAAAATTCCCTTCTAGCAGATACAACCATTTTTCTACAACATCTACATCTATAGACCTTAAAATATGGGAATATAAAAGTTGATTTGTACCTTGAAGGGGGAGACTCCTCAACTCAAGGAAGATGTGTTTCATGTTGGTATACGTTGAAGGATTTGTGAAAAACTATCCATCATTTAGTTCCTCTTTTGTGTGAGGGATTCCTCGAGCAACATTTTGAAAGGATCTCATGTCCCATCATTTTTATTTTCTTCCACCATGAGAGGTCGCTTGGGCTTGTGATAGTTTTTTTACTCAAGATAGAAAACCTCGAGACCCAATTTTTTGTACTCTAACCATGTCAGGGACATGCATTAAGAACGAAAAGGGGCAGACCACAATGATACCACTAATCCATATTTTATGAGAAGAATGAAATGAGTACATATTATTATTATTCTTAACACAGAAACACAAGAATACCAAAGATACAATAACAGATATATAGTAAAATTTGTTTCTATTCAATAAGAAAATGTGTTGAAACTATAAAATAAAATGAAAAACAAGCTTGCTATAATGGTGACAGCTTATCTCTGAGAAGATATATGATGGTTGCCATCATTCACATGAATATGATTAAAATTAGGCTCTCCAAGATGTTTTACAATAAACAGGAATGGAAAAACCCTAGAAATTCAAAAACATTACCCTTGTAGATTAATTACCAAAATTCATGTGGGCCCCGTTGGGGTAAGTTAATACTTCAACTTCCCGGGTTCATAACTTCTTCATATGATCTTTGTTTTAGGTGAATGATAGCCCATTGGAAAGATATATCCAAGGAATACACATATTTCCATCATAATCATAATCTATCTATAATCTAATTGTGGTGATCTCTAAGAACGTTTTTTATGGCCTCAAAATGGCCCTAAAAGTCGGGGACCCAAAAACTAGAAAAAAACTGCCAAAGTAGAAAACTGCAAAAATGAGCCAGTTGGAATAGATGGGAGGACACCAAAATACATATGGATAAATACTCCCCCTTTAATAAGTAATTGTAATGTATCTCAGAAACTGTCTAAAAAAAATAAAATTCTATTTGTACATTTATCCTTGAATAACTTTGATAATCAAGAAAGGTAGGCTTTCTATTATAATGCTTGATTCTAAAAGTTTGCTAGAGTCCTTACTATCGTCAACTGCCATTGCCACTAAACTGAAATTTTTCAAACCGATGATATAAGAAGTGCTTACTCCACATTTCAATGTTTATTTAAATTCTTGTAACTATAATTAATTTCCTATCTGTTTGTACCTATAACCATTACCATAGGCTTACAATGCAACGACTTTTAGGTTTATGGCCTAAGACTTACGTGTTAGACCATAAAAATAAACAATTACCATAGATTTACAATACCTACAACTTAGGTAAAAGGTCGAGCGTTAGACTATACTCTTCTGCAAAAAGTTTAATATCAGCAGGCCCCTTTATTTTAGAGTATTTGGATACGGGATAATGGTTAGGTAAGGCCTTCTGGTTAAACTTTGAGTATGAATATGTTATAGCACTCTTCCGAGCTAGTAAATACCATTCGGCTCCACCTTTCTGAACATAGTGTCAACTATACATTATATTAACTTCATTTATTTTGATTTGGGGTTAAAGGTTTCTGGCGCTTCCTTAATCCATGACTCATTGAATACCAAATGAGGGTTAGGTATGATATGTACTTAATCCTAGATAGGGAATTAAAGGGGGTAGGGTACATGCTAAAGTCAAGGCCATCACCTGACCTATTACCCAATGTGGACGTGCCAAGTTGATCTCATCACCTGGTCATTCGTACCCGTAGACCTTATTCTCCAAGGAAGGAGTTCGCTAGGTTAATGGATTTTTGTTGTGGGGAGGTTCTCTGGAATTCTAGCTTTGCGTCTTCGATTTCTTGGTGAAGGGAAATAAAAGTGAGGATTTCCTCATAGTGGAGGCGACATCACTATCTAACCCACTAGTAAGTTTTCTCATTATTTCTGCATCTCTAGTCATAGATTTGTGGCCGAGTTCTCTTTCTCTTGCAACCACTATGGATAACCTACATTCCGTAGTGATTACACTATCTGTAAGTGGTTATTCTCTCATTGCCAAATCTCCACGAAGGCATTGGAAGTTCCTCCCCTCTGCTAAGTTGTTTTATTACTGTGTTCTTATCTATTCTAGAAATTTCGAAAGGGCTTGATACCTCGTCCCTTTGTTTTCTTGGTGTTTCACAAGTAGATTGCCTCTAGGGTGTGATGTTCCTTCTCTACTTCAGTATCCTGTATCATCGTTTGGTATTGAGTTTTTGCGGGATCTTTCCTGGATTCCATTCTAGAAGTTAAGTTTATCAGGGTGAGACCATTGCACTGTAATTGCAATATTTCCTTGTCCACATTAAATAAATTGTATTTGTTTTGTAGGCTCTAAATTCCCGTCGTGGCTGGTTATACTCCGATTAGTATCTGAATAATTTTCTCCTCGACCTAGCTCTTCTCATATTCCTCAAAGGGCCCTTTCACTTGTATACCATCATGGCCAATAACCCGTAACCCCAAAGAGAATGCCCCTGAAAAGATCTTTCATATTTATTATTTTTTTATTTATTTTAAATCCTGATTTAATGGTACCTCTAAGGTTAGAAAGCTTTATATCATGTAACTGGTAAATATTTATGGTTTATGTATTGACTTACCACGGTCTGTCAATAGGCTAAATCATTCTATGTTACCTTAATCCTTTCTTCGTAAATTTTAAAAGAAACGGATTCCTGTGTCTAACATTCATATTAACTGTATTTCAATTTTATCTCCTTATGGAGATTTTTTCTAGTATATTATCTGTATCTTGTATGTACCTCAGAGTATAATCATTCACTGTTTAATGTCTCTGGAATTGGTACTGGAACTACTGTTATATTTACGAAAACCATAGTTTCTTGTATAAATTCTTTCTTGAACTGAATGTTGTAACTAAAGATGGGGCCCTGTTTGATGCGAGGTACCCATCAGCTTAATCAAGCTCGCTCCTCCCCTTTCGGTTGGTGGATGACCATGACTGGGAAAATGGATCATCCCCATAGCAAATCCAAGATAAGTATAGGTTTCATCAAGTGATATATTTCCATTCTGTGGATAATTTCATTCACCCTTCTTTCATATAGTTCTAATATTTCAATGGCATATTGAGTTACTAATATTTTAATGGTACAAATTTTGTAGAGTCCTTGTCGGTATGCAGTTTTGGATACCCCACCCATCCTTGGAAATAAAGGTATTTGGGTTCCATGCCTGTAACCCTCTCTGTCTCATTCTTTTGTTCTAGAGGAAGGGCATGGTCCCTTTCCAGTCCTTTTATTAACAATGTAGCTTTGTTTCGGTTTCACTAACGTTTGATTACGGGAAGTCCGGCTTGTGATGGTAATTTATATCATTGAAATAGAGCATAGTATGGGATATTTATTGGCTCCAAAGACCAGATGAGATATAAAATATATTCTTAAAATAACTTTCATGGTTTCCCTCTCTCTTTCTTGTAATGGCATACTGGTTACTTCATTGATTTAATACACTAACACCATATTGGTTTCTTCCAAGGAAATGATTTTGAATTGAATAAAGGTACTCGGCTATTGCCGACTTATATGTATATCTTATATATAGTTGACTCCAGATAGAATGATGGTAAATAAATTCAATTTTCACTTATATTGTACTTGCGTTAAACGCTTCCCATTTTGATTTCTAGGTGATTATAGTTATCTCCTAATAATCATGACTGTTCAGTTGGTACATGGAAGAAATCTCAGTTAATTACTCTACTATTGTGCATGCCTTTATATACTATAAAGTAGGCATACGTCTATACATATACATATATCTACACTATGTAGTTTTCCATTGGCATTCAATACGTATATGATCCCACTCTGCATTACAATTTATTTGCGGGGTTTCAACTACAATGTTTTATCTTACTACAGTAGTAATCCAAATCACAACACAAATCTTCTATAAGAATTAACTAGGCATATCCTTTCAGCTAGTATACTTATGGGAATTAATGTTCATAACAGTAATATGATGCAACAAGGAAAATCCATTCTGAACTAGTATGGAGACATTCTAGAAGTCCCTAAGTTAAATAGGATGCAGTCAATCTTTCATCCTTAATATTATTTCTAGTTAGAATTAACATATGCATTCTATCAAGTATTTAACCATATAACATTCAGCAAGAGAAGGGACAAAAATAACATATCTAAAACAATGTGCTGAAATACAAAGGAAACAACCACGTTCCTCCCAACCGTAGAACAGGGAAGCCAAAACCACTTGCCGGATTCACCCCTAGCCTGACCATGAATCCATGAGGGCGAACGTGGAAAAACATCTCCTCAACAATCTTCTACAACTCCAATAGTTTTTCCCTTGCCTCACACTCAAGTATTGTTCATAACAACAAGTAAATCAATAGTCTCCTTCCCTAGCATACTTGACAGCTTCCTGCCTCCTCACATATACTATTTATCAATTTTCCTAGGTCTTTTTCCCTCCCTTGGGAATTTTCGCAGCTTTCTAAATCCTTGATTTTCAGGGGCAACCAATGGCCAAATCACTGATTTTCCACTTGTAACAATCAGCCTAGAGGTAGTTCCAACATTTTCCCCACTTATGGAGTCATGGTCAGCTGATTTTAACATGGTTGTTCCGTTTGTCCTCTTGCAATCAATATAAAATATTATGTTTTTATACAAGTTTCATAGTCAAATAGTTAGTTGAGTCAAATCAGATCTCTGCCCAACAGTCATAATAATTAATTAGAATTATCAATTTCRAAATTCAGAATTACCATACATGGAAAAAAATTTCCAAATTCAAATTTACGAAAAACGGAATAAGTTTCTAGAAATTTTAAATTTCAAAATATTTTATTTTTTTGGGGATGTCACACTCTTTCCCCCTTTAGTAAAAGACTGTCCTTAGTGTTCGTTCCTTTCTTGGAATGGGATTGGATGAGATTTCCGAAAATCTCCCTCAAACTCCCAAGTGGCCTCCTCAGGACTAAAGTGCTTCCATTGCACCTTTACCTGAGCAACAACTCTGTTCCGAAGTGCTATTTCTCTCTGGTCCAGAATGCGTAGGCGTTCCACCTGCACCAAGTTCCAATCAATCATATAAGTAGGGTCATGAATATGTCTTTTCAACAAAGAAACGTGAAATACATTATGAATTCTTAGATTAGATGGAAGTGCAAGTTGATATGCTACGGGTCCAATTTGAGCTAGTATCTTGAAGGGACCACAAAACCTGGGTGCCAACTTGGCAGAGTTCCCTAACTTCAACGAGCTTTTTCGGGCTTTGAAATTCAAATAAGAATGATCCCCCACTTGAAATTTCAAGTGTCTTCTTTTCTGATCTGCATAGCTCTTATGTCTGTCCTGTGCTTCTTTCAAGTTTTTTTGTACCTTTCTTACCATGTTCTCCATTTCTTGGAGCATCTCTGGTCAAACCATGAGTCTATGAGCCAGGTTATCCCAGCTAATTGGAGTCGTACACTTACTGTCATACAGTATTTTGAAAGGACTCAACTTAGCCGAAGTTTGGTACCCATTGTTATATAAAAATTCTACCAAGTGCAGGTAGTCTTCCCACTTGGTCGGTTTTGTTCTTACGAACATACAGAGAATATCCTCTATGATCTAGTTTGTCCTTTCCGTCTTTCCATCCGTTTGTGGATGATAGATTGTACTGAAATTGAGGTTAGTGTTTATCCCTCCAAACAATTCCTTCCAAAAACTGTATGTAAATTTTACGTCTCTATCTAAAATCAACATTTGAGGAATACCATGTAGTCTAAAAAATTCTTTCATGAATATTTCAGCAATGTTTATAGCTTTAAAAGTAGACTTTACAGGAATAAAGTGTGCAGACTTACTGATTTTATCGATTACAACCATAATAGAATCATTATGATTCTGAGTTTTAGGCAAACCTGTTATAAAGTCCAGTGATATAGTCTCCCATTTCCATTCTGGTACCGGTAATGGCTATAATAGGTCGGCTGGGTGCTGGTACACGGCCTTAACCTGCTAACAATCTTGGCACCTAGCCAAGTACTCAGTTGTTTCTCCCTTCATATTAGGCTAGTAAAATAGTTTTCTAAGTGTTGTTATTGTTTTCTGGTAACCTGGATGGCCAGAATACGGTTTCTTATGCACTTCATCTAAAACTATGAATTTTAACTCTGCTGAATCTAGTATGTGTTAGCAATAAAAAACGCACCATCATTTTTGAAAGAACGATGCCTAATATTGTAGGGAAAATTTGACTAGCTTCCTGAGCTCCAAATGTAGATCTGAAAGCACCATTGGAAATCTTAGGATTCATAGATATCGATCGACTATTTAATCATGCTAAACGAACTCTCCATGACTGAGAAATTTGATTTTGAAAAAATCTGTGCTTTCACCAGCGCAGAAGGCAGAATTATAACTAGTTAGCTGGTGAAAGCTCCGCCTTTCACCAACTAAGGAGCAGATTTTCGGGTAAATTAGCTGGTGAAAGCCTGTCATGGCCAGAATAGCCAAATTTTTGCCCAGATCAAGATTTTTTGGGTTTGAATGGTTTGAAATCTTCTTTAATAAGCTGGTTATGAATTATCAAATCAAAATCTGAAGGCCATTCTTGGAGATGAAAGTCAAAAGGGAATTTTTTTACTAGATTTGGTCATTTTCAAGGGAAAATTGATAGGGATCAAATGACACATCACCCAATTCGAATTTAGCTTTGGAGGACCAAATCAAACAACCTTGGGAGGCTAAAACTGCACTTCATCAGCAATCTTTTATTTTTAGAGATCATTAAATATGAACTTTCCTATTTTGTTTTGATTTTCCATTCTAGATCCATTTTCATAGGATCTCATCCTACACTTGTTGTATCTATTTTGATTTGACTATTTTTAGTAAATCTGATCCATCTTTCAAGGATCAAGATTTCATCTTGTAAGGCTATAAATCCAAAGACATTTGGAGCACTAAGGGTTCAATTTTTGATACTCTTTGGCTATTGTACTAAGACACTTATTTTTCAATAAAGAATCAGTCTTCTTTTGTTGTTAATGACAGATTTCTTCATCTATTCTATGTTCTGTACTTTATTTTAGTTTAGCTCGTCTATTAAGAACTGTCATCTTCTTATTTAGCTCATAAACTTGAACTAAAGGAATTCTTGCTGGCTTGTATGATCCTACACACTGTTGTACTCGATTATCTAGATCATTTTTCTCCATACCTTTTGATATTACCCTGTCTATTCATTGATTCCTAAAAGAACTGTTTCATTCGATTGCATTGTGAGTTGTCTTCTCATTAGTTACTCTCTATTATCCCATTGATCCACACTTTCATTATTCATGATTTATTAAGTTACCAAGCATCCTTAGCCTACAACCCTAAGGAGTTTCTTGGAGTGATAACAAAATGGCGCCATTTCCGAGGAGAGGAGATTGAAGCTCAGCTTCCTTGGGAAACGACATAGATCCAGCTTTGATGATAGACAAATCCTGGACATTATTTCGGTTGTAATCATCTATCTGGCGACTCCATGAAGGACGAATTCAGTGGCGACTCCATGAAGGACAGATCTTTTGGCAACTCCATTGGTATATAAATGAATCAGATCTTAGCAAAGAGGTATGAGTTATGTGATTTTTCAAGCATTTATGGTTACCCTCATCTAGTACCTACTAGAGATGAATTGGAGCGTAGTATTCCCAGATTTCGTGGAGAGAAGTGGGAGGTACCAACTGAACATTTGCTGGATTTCCGTGACTTTATTGACCGGCTTGAAATTATACATGAGGATGTTCAAATTAAACTGTTCAAATTTTCATTAGAAGGGATTGCTCTTGACTGGTGTGGGTCTCTTCCAAGTGCAAATGTCTGCTCTTTGGCTGATATTCATGCTGCCTTCCATGTGTTTTGTAAAAACCATTTTTCAGATGACCTTCTCTATCCTGAATGCTGTCATGATTTCAATTTGTTGAATAAGGAATCAGATAGTTATGTGAAATATGCTACAACAGAGTATATCTCTCACCATGATCAAGAGATGAGTTATCTTCACAATGTTAGCCATAGTATAGATTCTTTTGACATTGTGCCAAGTGCATCTATTGTCTTAGTCCACCAGGAAGATCCAATTATCCCTTTTGAAAACTTGAAAAGTGATGAGCAGATTGATAGATCAACAAGTAACAATTTCAGATCCGCAGAAGATGAGGAGGACAGCCTACATTTTTTAGATTTGCAAATAAAGGCAGATTGCAGTACATGCGAAGAGAGTAACGGTAAAGAGGAGCATAAAGGTTTAGATTAGAAATTAATTTTTCATTTTACTCCAACGGAGATCAAGTATTCTACATTCAACATTGAAGAAGAGAGGCTACAACACAGTCAGTTGGAGCAGCAAGTCAAAGAGGTATTGTTTTATGATTTTGAAGACCCTATTGCTGACTTTTTGGATTCTATCAACAACATGGATGTTAAGATATTTGTATCAATAGGAGATTATCTTTATCATCCGCTCAAACCTTTTTTCTACATGATATGGCTTTTATTACTTTTCGGGTCAAGATCTAGCATGATGCCTGTAAATCAGTTTCTGACATGGCTGTATTGGAAGTATGCTTTTACTTGATCGATATACTTCTATTGGCTAGATGTAGGATTAGACAGGAAAATAAGCTCGCTTTATGAGCACGTAGATAATTTTCAGTTATTGTTGAATAAGAAGAGACACATTGAGTTTTGATGGAATTGCAGTTTTGGAGGTGAAAGTTCATTTTGGGCTAAGTCAGAGCTTTCACCAGCGTACAACGCAATTTTACGACCAGTTAGCTGGTGAAAGGCAGCGCTTTCACCAGCTAACCAGCGAATCATAAGGCGAGTTAGCTGGTGAAAGCAGAAAAAGCATTTTAGAACGCTACAAATTTTGCACAGATCCAATTTTTCTTAAATGCCATGAGAAGGGTTCCTAACAATAGATGATACTTAATGGAATTATTATCAAGTTTCATTTCTAATTTTGAAGGTGTCTAGCAAGGGTGAAGATGCTGACCATGCATTACTTCCAGAACAGATTCCATTTTACAAAGGATCTGGCTGTTGTGGGTGTTCAAGCAGGTGTCTGCGTTGATATATTTGTTGTTACAAATGAATACACAGACTTGGCTTCACTCAAGTTCTTAAGCATTGAAAGTGGTGGTTCATGGTTTTTATATTCAAGAACTAATGATTCAACACTTCCTCAGGATTTATATCGAATGTTGAGTTGTCCATATGCTTTTGCTTGTGTATTGAGGCTCAGAATATCACCCAAATTCATACTTGGTCACTCACACGACTACTTTTTCCAGATCCACAATATGACAATGTACAACATATTATCTATTGTGATACATATGCCACTTATGCCTATGATTTTGAGTTTGAGAATAACAATGGATTTAGCAGGAACTCAGATGCTCCCCCTGTTGTGCAATTTGCATTTCAATATACAGTCATTGTACTTCCTGAAGAAAATTTCAAGAAAGGATCTATTTCCCTAGACAGGCCAAAGTATTCACTTAAGCAAAGGTTGAAAATACACACACTACAGTATGGAGTAGCGATAAATATCAAATGAGTTGTATGACAGTGTTGATACAGAAGTTATACTTTCTATCCTGGTTCACAAGGTGATTCAATCCTCCATGGATTTCTCCACATACCCTTTTTGTTTCCAGTTCAGAGCTGCGATTTTCCATGGTTTTTGTTTCCACTATTATGAACTGAGTGAAGTTCGTTCTTCTTTTTGTCATGACTCAGGTTCGATACTTTACCAGACCTTTTTGAGGTGGAAGAGTTTTATACATTCGAGCCCTATTTTGAAGAGCCATGTGTGGAGGCCCAGAACATTTGAAGCCTTCTAGCCCACACGGAGAAGGAGATAAAGTCAAAATGGCCGAGAATCAGTCTATCAAAGTGAAAGAAATATCTGAATCTTGCTAAAGTCTACATGAACTAGTTGCCAATAATGATTTGATTGGCTTTAAGAAAGCAATGGAGGAAGAAGGGTCAAATATAGATGAGGTTAACTTTTGGTATGGGAGCCAGAATGGTTCTAACCAGATGGTCCTAGAACAGAGGACTCCATTGATGGTTGCTGCACTTTATGGCAGCGTAGATGCACTGAAGTACATCTTATCCATTTATGTAACTTGTGGAGCAGATGTTAACCATGCTTGTGGGTCAGATAACTGTACTGCTTTGCATTGTGCGACTGTGGGAGGGTCTTCCTGTAAACTATAAAATTGTTGCTTCAGTTAGGCGGTGATGTTACAGCAACAAATGCTACCTCGTGGTAACCGTGTATATCGTTATCCACCTGGAAGGAATGTCAATGAAATTCCTTTATCTAGAGTTGCGGGAGGGATGCATCCTTTAACATTAGACATGGGTGGTCTTCCCTTATGTGCAGTTGAGACAACCATTTCACAGCCTATACCTAGTGGAGCTTTGGCATCATCCCTTGCAAATGCAACTCCAGAACAACAACGGGTGCCTCTGATTGGTGGTCGACACAAACATTTTTAGATCTTGTAGCTTCCTCTAGAAGAGAGCAGTTCCGTTGGAGTGATAACAAATTGGCGCTGTAAATATCTCATCCAGACACACTATCAGAGCTTCAGATCCATTCAAGGTGGCTAAGGATAATCAAAACTCTAGCTCGACAAGAAAACTCATCATACAGCTCATGGAATTAGTCTTCAAGTGCCATGATTCGGGGGACGAGAATATCGAGCTCATGGTTGACTGGAGATAAATTGGAAACTGCCATCAATATTGGATTCGCATGCAATTTGCTGAGTGGTGCCTCGCCTGTCGTGAAAGACTGGAGACCAGAATCTTTTCTACAGCTTCTTTTAAATAAATGATGTTGAAGATTTTAGCCTCTTCCATAACTTTCTCACTTGAAAAGGGGAACGAAGAAGGCCTGAAATAAATTGAGAACGTTTTTGATCTGTCCTTCTCTGTGAATGGAATAATAGAGAAATTGCCCCTTCTGGTCTTCGAATTTTTCTGATATTGATCTATAACGTGTTACCCATCGATCTCTGCAACATAGATGGCAGGTTTCCTTTGAATAAAATGTCAGCGCATAGAGTCGTGAGCGTGATGCTTGATTTGCCCAATTCAATTGTCTTCTTCAGAAATTGGTGATTCAAAGTACCATTGGTGCCAAGGCATGAAATTTTTGGAATTGTGAAAGAAGTTGGCATCAATGTGGTATGTTTTAAGGTTGGCGATCATGTTGGAGTGGGTGGATATGTCAGTTCCTGTCAGCAATGTGAATATTGTAACGAAATGATGGAAATCTACTGTGAGAAAGGGCCTGTGTTAACCTTTAATGGTATCGATGTAGATAGTATAGTAACTAAAGGAGGATATTTTAGTCACATTGTTGTTCACCAAAGGTACTTCTATAAGATACCAGACAATCTACCACTGGCTTTAGCTGCACCTTTGCTCTGTGCAAGAATTACTGTTTATA
>ML777126.1:1271884-1287410 GCA_009831015.1 Picea engelmannii
ATAGAAGCTTCATCAAAGACTCTAGATTTCATCATTGACACAGCTTCAGGGGACCACCCAATTGATCTTTATATGCCACTTTTCAAAGACTGCAGGAGTGTTTGTCATTGTAGGTTATCCCAGTGATATAAAAACAACAGAAGAAGGTAGATTAATCTAGATAAGCTTCATCAAATCTACCAGGAGTTTGGTATTGTTGAGCTTGAGGAAATGATCAAAGAAGATTGATCAAGAAATTCCCATATGCCCTAGCAAGAAGACCCTTCTTGCGCCGCTATCAATTTCTTGCCATAGATAACAATAGTTGTGCATTTGGATTCCCTTTGTATCCTTTGCAGCTTTGGTGTCATTGCTTAAGTTATTTCGATATCTCTAATTTATTTTTTCCTCGCTTACTTGGCATATCAATTCTTGAATCAAGCATTGCAGGTCACCTGAGGTTCAAACATCAAGTGCCGACAACACTTTATCGAGCAGTTGCTGAAGGATATAACACTCTATGCAGTATCATTGATGCTCTGCATTATTTTCTTCTCAAAGATAAAACAGAACTTTCACCAGTGCAGAAGGCAGAATTATAACCAGTTAGCTGATGAAAAGCAGAGCTTTCACCAGCTAACTAGCAAATCTTAAGGAGAAATAGCTGGTGAAACCTGAGACTGGCCAGCGAAGGTGTATTTTTGCCCATATCGAAGTTTTTCTCAACCAAACATCCTGAAAATAGTTTCTAAATATGCATATTGAATTTACACATCAAATTCAAGATCCGGATTTGATAAAAAGGATGTTTGAAGAGGTGCCAAAGTCATATTAGACACCTATTTTTGGGGTACATAATCAGTCGTTTTTTTTTCAATTCTTTAAAGCACATCTGCGAGCCTTGGAAGGATATCTACACATATCAGAGAATCTAAAATGCTTTATATCTGAAGTTGCTGCTGTATTGATACATGATCCAGAAAAGGTTTACAGAGACATGGTTGCAACCGGCAACACCCTCCGTTGGTGGCTTCACAGCCTGAGTTTTTATTATTACTGTAGACATATCTGTGGCTTCTTTATGATCGTCCACATAATCCAGTGGATTTTTGGTTTACTTTAGTCCTTGATCCTGCTTCTATACCTTATGTAAATGCTAGTGGTGGTGCAACTTGGTTTCCTCATTGTGTTCTGGAAGCTTGAAATATGCAATTGGTGAAAATCTTCATGTCTCTCCTAATCATGGAAGATAGTCATGGTGGATGTGCTTGTGGAAATCATACTGAGAATTGGGAGCACTGTAAACAGAGAGAGGAACTTCATCTAGCAAGCCCTGAGGTCTTTGAATTCTTGCAGGTAATCGAGATTCATTAAGTTTTGATTTTTGGGTAAGTTTCTGTTTTCGGTGGTTTAGGCGAGCCTGTGTGTGTTCATTAACCACCGAAAAGAATTAATGACTCTATGGCCAAATAATAAAGGCACAAGGTCTGCTAAGTTCTTGGATACCTCACAGGGAGGTATCCATTCCTGTTGGACCCAGATTTTAGCGATAAAAAATGAACCGGCATTTTTGAAAGAACGATGCCTAATCTTGTAGGGAAAATTTGACTAGCTTCCTAAGCTCCAAATGCAGATCTAAAAGCACCATTGTAAATCTTAGGATTTGTAAATATCGATCGACTATTTAAGCATTCTAAACGGACTCTCCATGACTGAGAAATTTGATTTTGAAAAAATCTGTGCTTTCACCAGCGAAGAAGGCAGAATTATAACTAGTTAGCTGGTGAAAGCTTCGCCTTTCACCAACTAAGGAGCAGATTTTTGGGTAAATTAGCTGGTGAAAGCCTGTCACAGCCAGAATAGCCAAATTTTCACCCAGATCAAGATATTTTTGGTTTGAATGGTTTGAAATCTTCTTCAATAAGATGGTTATGAATTATCAAATCAAAATCTGAAGGCCATTCTTGGAGATGAAAGTCAAAAGGGAATTTTTTTACTAGATTTGGTCATTTTCAAGGGAAAATTGATAGGGATCAAATGACACATCACCCAATTCGAATTTAGCTTTGGAGGACCAAATCAAACAGCCTTGGGAGGCTAAAACAGATTTGGTTACTCTCTATTATCCCATTGATCCACACTTTCATTATTCATGATTTATTAAGTTACCAAGCATCCTTAGCCTACAACCCTAAGGAGTTTCTTGGAGTGATAACAGTATGTAAAGTTTGTTTTTAAATCATAATAGTCCCTTCTTGTCGATACATAGATCGGGTTTATCTAAGTTTGCGATACTATTTTGAAATTCTACCATCATCTTAGTGTAATTTCCTTCGTTAATACCTATCATCCTTATTCTTTGTTCCAAATCACTTTCTTCCCTTCAAATATTTATCTCAAATAACCCATGTAATCTTCTACTTAAAGCATTTGCTACTTTATTTTCCTTACCCTTGATATGTCTGACCTCGAAGTCAAATTCGCTCAAGAAGGCTAGCCATCTTGCTTGTCTTGCATTAAGATCTGGTTGGCTAAACAGATATTTCACCCCGCTGTTATCCGTCAATAGTAGATATTTTCTTCCCATTATGTAGTGTCGCCACATTTTTAAGGCGTGTATTACCACTACCAATTCCAAGTCACGAGTGAGATAATTTCACTCCTGTTCTTTTATTTTCCAGGACTCATGATGGAAACGCGGCCCCTTCACCACCCTCAGGTTGGAAGGTCCACACGTACACACATGATCTTCTCCTTTCTTGGCCCGAAGAACTGAAAACGTTCCTCGATTACCCACAAAAATATCTGCGCGATCCCCCCTCTTTACTTATCGGGGAATCAGAACTCGCGACTTCGCAAGTCCAATGGTCAAGCGCTACACTTACGAATCCCCGAGACCTGATACCTCAGTCAACACTGACCCTTCTCTTTCCTCTATCGAAAATTTCCCTATCATGATTTCGGTATTCGTGATACCAAGCAACTCGTCTTACTGACTCCCAATGCGCGATATGCCGAAACTCCGACGCACACGTGCGAGTTGACTTTTCCACTTCCCGTCACTTCTATCGGGATTTCATATTTTGCGGGATCGTGAATCTTGATGCCAATGTCTCGGCACTTTGCACTATGAAACCTCGATGACTTATGCCACCCATCTTCCACTCGTCGACTCAGCTGTGGTCCACACTATCCTTCGACCATCGGGAAATCGCGTATCGCGATTCCAAGATGCAAGAATAATCTCTCCTCAAAACTCCCGATATTTAAAACCCCAACTTCTCTGGACTTTCTGACATGCGTCCCCAATGATGGATGATTCTGATCTGTCAGGATATCACGATTTCTGTTGCAATAATTTGGAGCTTTGACTCGCGAAACCCCGATCCACGATATGCGTGTGGATCCAATGACCCTCGTGGTCCTGATCAACGGCTCCGCCTCTCTTGAGCTTGGAACCTTCTGGGAATACATCATCGTAGCTTCTAGCACCTTTCCAATATCCAACAGCTTACGATGATTCGTGAATTCTCCTAGGGAAATTCCGACCGTCCGTTCCTTCTAGATGAATTCTGCGGAAGGACTAAGTGTTCCTATCCATGGAACTCGTTTGCCTGCTCGTAAACTTGTAGCACCTTCTTGAACGCTTCAAACACAACTTCTCTGTGCAATCCTTCAATGAATTCGAAGACTCTATCCTTCCTGAGCTTTTTTATGACCCTGAACCTTAGAAAAGCCTCCTTGAGCGCACTCCTTGCGGCAACCCTTCAACCTGTCTAAGTGTTGAAATCTCTTTTAAATTTGCACACGCCTACAGCAGCAGTCTTTCAGCTCTTCACTCAGGTTCACAACCATGAATCTTTTACCTAGCCTGCGTGCTCCTTGCATGGCTCCTGTGCCCAACCTGCACCTTCAAGGAAATGAGAACAAAATCTATCTCTATTTGAACCCCTCTGTCAACGCACTCCTTGCGGACAAATTCAACTGCACACCTTGCAGGAATTATCTGACTCAAATAGAGAAACAATTGAAACTCATTCCATCTCTCTCTCAGACTTCAATTCATACATGAAATCATATACACATCATATAAAAGCAAATGTATGACAGGAAATAAACACTCATGAGCATATCAACATAAAATACATAGAGAATCAACACAAACCATGAATTTGAATTAGAACTCTTGTATTAATTCAAATGTCTATACATGGGTGTCATACACATCTCCCTGCTTCTCCTATGCTCTTCCTGTTCCTCCAGAAATCTCTCTCTATTCCTGAATTATGTTACAATGCACAATGAGGGTGTTTATATCCTGTTTCCCTCTTGCTTCCTAAACTGTCTAATATATGAATTAAAATCCTATCTACCTGCATTAACTATATTAAATGTCGATTATCTACTAAAAGGATGAGAGCTATCCGCTCAAAGTCCATTACAATACACAAGTGTGCCTCATTAATTTTTCACATTAAAGTTCGCACAACAGTTTCAAGGTATTTTCAAAATCTGTGCTAGCCTGTCCAGCTGTCTTCCGCTTCCACGCTAGCTCACTTGACTTGAGGGATGCTCCTGCATCATACTCCCTCGCTTGAAAAATTTCATGGGCTCCTATCCATGAGTTCCTGCACAGTCTGTCCATGCTTCTGTATCTTTTCTTCATTCTCCCAGCTGACATCTTCCACTGGATGGGCCTTCCATCTGACCAGATACTCATAGTATTCTTTCCTCCTGGTCTTCTTACCTATTCTCTTGTCCAGTATGCATTCCATCTGCGGATTCTCTTCAATTGGAATCTGTTTCATCCACTGGATCATTGGCTGCTCAGCTCCAGTCTCTGCTTCTCCAGCTCTGTATGGGTATAAATCTGCGACACTGAATATCGGAGATATTCCGATCCAATCTGGCAATTCAATCTCATAAGCATTTTCTCTAAATTTTCTCAAGACCTTACATGGCCCAATTTTCTTCATTTTCAATTTATTGTATGTTCCCCTCGGGAACCTCTCTTTCCTTAAATGTGACAGAACTAATTCACCAACCTCGAACTGAAGTTGTCTCCGATGCTAATCTTCTCTACGCTTGTACTCCTGGCTTGATTTCAGCAGTCGCTCCTTCACCTGGCTGTGAAGTTCCTTCATCGTTTCTGCGAACCCTTCTGCACTAGCGCTACTAATAGCAGTCTGTTCTAAATCCCTCAATTCAGAAACCCCTCTCGGCTGTGTGCCATATACAATCTGAAATGGGCTTCGACCTGTGATCCTGTTTACTGAGTCATTATATGCAAACTCTGCCTGTGGTAATATGCTATCCCACTGGCTGTGGTGCTCTGTCACCAAGCTTCTCAACAAGTCTCCTAGACTTCTGTTCACCACTTCCATTTGTCCATCCATCTGAGGATGATAGGCAGAAATAAACATCAAGTTAGTTCCCATCTTTTTCCACAGTGTCCTCCAAAAATGTCCCACGAACTTTGTATCTCTACCCGAAACTATACTTCTGGGTAAGCCATGAAGTCAAATGACTTCTTTGAAAAACAGATTTGCAATATGAGTCGCATCACTAGTTTTCTAGCATGGGATAAAATGTGCCATCTTGGAAAACCCATCCACTACCACAAAGACTGAATCAAATCCTCTTTGCGTCCTTGGCAATCCCAATACAAAATCCATGCTAATCGCATCCCATGGCCTCTCCGGTATGGGCAATGGCTGATAAAATCTTGCATTCTTCTTTCTCCCCTTCGAATGCTGGCAAACTCTACATCTATCTACAAATCTCTTGACATCTTCTCGCATTCCTGGCCAAAATCATGACTCATTCAATTTCATGAATGTTTTTTCATGACCAAAGTGTCCGACCAATCCTCCACTGTGTTTCTCTTTTATCAAATTCTCCCTCATGGAGCAATTTGGAATGCACAATTGATTGCCTCTGAACAATAATCCTTCTTGGATCATGTAGTCTATCCAAGGGCTTCTATCTCTGAGAACAGGATTCTCAGTCGCTTCATAAGCTTCCTTGAAATCTTGATCATCTGCATACATGTCCCTGAGATCATCAAAGCCTAACGTTTTGACTCGAAACTCCTACAACAGCAAACACTTCCTGCTCAAAGCATCAACCACTTTGTTAGCAGTACCCGAAATATGTTTAATAACAAAAGTGAAATTCTACATATAATCAACCCATTTGGCATGTTTCTGATTCAACTTCTCCTATTGAGTCATAAACTGCAATGCATGGTTATCACTATATAAAAAAAATTCTTTTGGAGTCAAATAGTGCCTCCATTTTTTCAATGCCTGTATGATGGCATAGAATTCCTTATCATATGTGGAGTACTTCAATTTTGCCTCATTCAACTTCTCACTGAAATATGCAATCGGTTTGTCTTCCTGACTCAAGACCGCTCCTATGGCAAACCCACTTGCATCACATTTCACTTGGAACGTCTTTTGGAAATCCGGCAACACCAAAACTAGTTGTTCCGTGATCTTCTGCTTCAACAGATTGAAGATTTTCTCAGCCTCTACTGTCCAGTGAAAAGATTTATGTCGTTTCTTCACTGTGTCCATCATTCTTGTGCTAATTCCACTGAAATTTTCGATGAATTTTCGGTAGAAACTAGCCAAACCATGAAAACTTCTCACCTCGAATACATTCCTCGGTGATGGCCAATTCTTTATCACTTCCATCTTATTCAGATCCATCCTCAACTCATTTTCCAAAATAAAAAAACCCGGATAAATGATCTCTGTCTTCATGAATGAGGACTTCTTCATATTAATCAACAACTTCTCCTGTTGTAGCTTCTTCATCACAATGCCCAAATGCTTCATATGTTCATCCTTCGTTTTACTGAAAATCAGTATATCATCTAGATATACGATGAGAAATTTCCCAATGAAATCCTTCAGGACTTCGTTCATCAACCTCATAAAGGTATTTGGTGCATTCGTTAAGCCAAACGGCATGACTAGCCATTCATACAAACCTTCGCTTGTCTTCAACGTTGTCTTCCATTCGTCACCTTCCCTCATGCGAATCTGGTGATATCTTCTTTTTAGATCAATATTTGAAAAAAAATTGGCCCCGCTCAGGCAATCCATTAAATCGTGCATTCATGGCAATGGAAATCTGTACCTGATGGTTATCTTATTGATCGCCCTTGAGTCGGTACACATTCTCCATCCTCCATCTTTCTTCGAACTAAGTACAGTTGGAACAACACACAGACTCAAGATTTCCCTGACCAATCCTTTGTCCAATAGCTCCTGGACCTGTTTCTTAACCTCTTCATTTTCTTGCGGCGTCAACCTGTACGCAGATTTATTTGGCAAACTAGCTCCTAGTATGAGGTCTATATGATGACTCACACTCCTCATATGTGGTAATGAATGAGGTAATTCATCCACCACAATGTCAGCAAACTCTTCCAGTAGTTCCTAAATTTCCTCTGGTAGATCATCCACTCTTGTGCTAGTCAGAACAATCCTCGGTTTCCTGACCACAAAAAATTGTGGATCTTCTTTTTTCTTCACCTCCGTAAGAAGCTCTTTCCCACTCATGAGAAGTACTTTGTTTCTTACTTCCGGCTTCACCTCCTTATATTTTATCGGAAGAAACATATGGGTTCTCCCATTCTTCTCCAGGGTATATGTGTTCATCTTCCCATCATGAATCACATTTCTATCATATTTCCATGGTGTGCCCAGCAATAAATGACATACATCCATAGGAATGATATCACATAAGATCTTATCATTATATCCTCCTATTTTGAATTCAACCAAGCATTGTTTAGTAACAGTTACCTGGTGTCCCTTCTGTAGCCATGAAACTCTGTATGGGCTTGGATGATCAGTCGTCTCCAGCTCCAACTTCTCTACCATGTCTATAGAAACAAGATTATCAGTGCTACTGCTCTCCACAATAACCTTGCATACCCTGTCCTTGGTCTTGCAAGCTGTTTTGAAAAGTCTGGTCCTTTGAACTGAACTCCACCTCCTTCTCAGGTGTCAAAAAGACTTTTTGCATCATCAATGAGCTTCCACCTTTTGCATCTTCTGCCTCAACATCCCGCCTCTGTGCCTTGGCGATGTGAGCTTCTCCAATGTCCTTCTTTTTTTTTGGACACTCGTAAGACTTGTGCCCATTCTTTCCACATGTGAAGCATGTGATTACTCCACCTCTTCCTCTTCCTTTGCCTCTAGTACGAGGAAAAGTGTTGTTTTCAGCATATCCTCCGCTCTGCTCTCTATGCTGCCCTCTCTGTGAGGTTCCACCTCTCTCAGCTTTACCCTGAGGTTTCTTCCATTCCTCCTTGGGCTTCTAGTATTTATCTTAGGCAACCAACTTGCCTCTAGGCTGGTTCCTGCCTTGCCCTCGCTGACCTTTCTTACGGTTCAGCTTCTCTTCAGCTTTCAGAGCCATCTGATAAGCATCCTCCACTGTCTTGATGGTTACCATGCTCATCTCATCATGGATATTGTATCACAGGCCATTCATATACCTGGCAACTTTCTCATCATCGCTCTCCCGATGACCTTCCCTAATGTTCAGTTCATAGAATTCCTCCATGTATTCTTTCACTGTCATCAGCTTCTTTCTCAGGTTCTACATCCTCCTGAATAGAGTAATTTGATAGTCTCTTGGGATGAATTTCGCTTTCATCTTCGCGATCATCCTGTCCCAGGTCTTGATCTTCTGCTTTCCCTTGTAGCATCTGTCATCTTGTAGCTCATCCCACCACAATGTTGCATGTCCCTTCAAGCACGTGACAACATGCTTGACTTTCTTGTCTTCTTCGAAATCTTCATAGTCGAAGTAAGTATCCAGAGCTCTAATCCAATCTAGTAGCTCCTCTGCATCTAGATTTCCCTCGTAAACTGGAATTTCCATCTTTTCTCTTGCACCCATCCTGGAAATAGCTTTGATCAAATGTTCATTTGATGCATCCTCTGCTGCAACTTCCTCTTCGCGTTCAGCCTCGACTTCGCTCTCGGAATCACTTAGATCCCCTGCACTGGCTATGCGTCTTTGCACTGTCTCCATATCTTCGAGTCTTGTTCGTAGATCACGCATCTGTCTCTCCATTTCTCGATTGGTTAACTGCCTGCCTCTTATTCTTTGCACCTCCCTATCCTCTGGATCAGGTGACTGTCTTTCTCTCCTCGGCGGCATGGTGAATTTCCTTCTTCTCTGCTACAGAAAGCAAAGAGTGTTTTTGTGCTCTGATACCACTTGATGGCAATGCGGCCCCTTCATCACCCACAGGTTGGAAGGTCCATGCATGCACACAGGATCTTCTCCTTTCTTGGCCCGAAGAACTGAAAACGTTCCTCTATTACCCATAGAAATCTTCGCGCGATCCCCTCTCTTTACTTATTGGGGAATCAGAACTCGCGACTTCGCAAGTCCAATGGTTGAGCGCTGCACTTACGAATCCCTAAGACCCAATACCTCAGTCAACACTGACCCTTCTCTTTCCTTTATCGGAAATTTCCCTATTGTGATTTTGGTATTCGTGATACCAAGCAACTCGTCTTACTGACTCCCGATGCGCGATACGCCGAAAATTTGACGCACACATGTGAGTTGACTTTTCCACTTCCCATCACTTCTATCAAGATTTTAGATTTCATGTGATCGTGAATCCTGATTCCAATGTCTCGGCACTTCGCACTGCAAAACCTCAATGACTTATGCCACCCGTCTTCCACTCATCGACTCAGCTATGGTCCACACTATCCTTCGACCGTCGGGAAATCGCGTATCGTGATTCCAAGCTGCAAGAATACTCTTTCCTCGAAGATCATGTTATTTCGAACCCCGACATCTCTAGACCTTCTGACATACATCCCCAACGATGGACGGTTCTGATATGTCTGGATATTGTGGATCACGATATCATGATTTCTATTGCAATAATTTGGAGCTTCGACTCGCGAAACCCCAATCCACGATATGTGTGTGGATCCAACGACCCTCGTGGTCCTGATCAACGGCTCCACCTCTCCTAAGCTTGAAACCTTCTGGGAATACATCGTCGTATCTTCCCGCACCTTCCCAAGATCCAATGGCTTACGGTGATTCTTGAATTCTCCTAGGGAAATTCCGATTGTCCGTTCCTTCCGGATGAATTTTGCGGAAGGTCTAAGTTTTCCTATCCACGGAACTCATTCGCCTACTCGTAAACTTTCATCACCTACTTGAATTCTTCAAACACAACTGCTCTATGCAATAATTTGATGAATTTGAAGACTCTATCCTTCCCGAGCTTTGCTATGACCCTGAACCTTAGAAAATCCTCCTTGCGCGCAATCCTTGTGGCAACCCTTCAACACGTCTAAGTGTTGAAATCTCTTTCGAATCTGTGCATGCCTGCAGCAGCAATCTTTCATCTCTTCACTCAGGTTCACAACCCTGAGTCTTTTACCTTGCCTACACACTCCTTTCACGGCTCCTGTGCCCAACTTGCACCTTCAAGGAAATGAGAACAAAAGCTATCTCTATTTGAACTCCTCTGTCAACACACTCCTTGCAGACAAATTCAACTGCACACCTTGCAGGAATTCTCTGGGTCAAATAGAGAAACAATTGAAACTCATTCCATCTCTCTCTCAGACTTCAATTCATACATGAAATCATATACACAGCATATAAAAGAAAATGTATGACATGAAATAAACACTCATGAGCATATCAACATCAAATACATAGAGAATCAACGCAAACCATGAATTTGAATCAGAACTCTTGTACTAATTCAAATGTCTGTACATGGGTGTCTTACACATCTCCCTACTTCTCCTATGCTCTTCATGTTCCTCCAGAAATCTCTCTCTATTCCTGAATTATGTTACAATGCACAATGAGGGTGTCTATATCCCGTTTCCCTCTTCCTTCCTAAACTGTCTAATCTATGAATTAAAATCCTATCTACCTGCATTAACTATATTAAATGCCAGTTATCTACTAAAATGACAAGAGCTATCCACTCAAGGTCCATTAAAATACACAAGTGTGCCTCATTAATTTTTCACATTAAAGTTCATGCAACAGTTTCAAGGTGTTTTCAAAATTTGTGCTGGCCTGTCCAGCTATCATCCGCTTCCACGTTGGCTCGCTTGACTTGAGGGATGCTCCTGCATCAACTCATAACAAATAATGTGTCCTTTCTGAATTAGGACACCACCTAGTCCTTCTTTACTTGCATCACCACATATGGTGAAGTCTTTATCTGGGTCTGCTACCTTGAAAATGGGTGTAGTTGTCAATGATTCCTTCAGTTTGTTGAAACTGTCTTGACACTTCTCTGACTAGTTAAACTTGGTCCCTTTCTTTTGTAATGATGTGATAGGGTAGGCTATTTTGGAAAACCCTTCTATAAACCTACAGTAATATCCAATGATTCCCATGAATGACTAGATATATACTACATCCTTAGGTACCAGCCATTCCATAATGGCTTTTGTCTTCTTCGGGCGTATGGCAATGCCTTCTGCTGAAATTACATGTCCTAGATATTGTATTTCTTTTTGATAGAAGTCACACTTGTAAAATTTTGCATATAGTTTGTGTTTCCTAAATGCTTGCAGAACTATACTTAAGTGTTCATCATGTTCCTCCTCCATTTTTGAATAGACCAGAATATCATCGATAAATACTACCATGAACTTGTCTAAGTATTGACTGAAAATATTATTCATCAGGCACATAAACATGGCTGGTGCGTTAGTGAGTCATAAAGGAATGACTATGAACTCGTAATGTCCATATCTTGTCCAAAATGTTGTTTTTCTCATGTCCTCATCTTTTATCCTAACTTGATGATAACTGGATCGTAAATCCAACTTTGAAAAGATCTTGGCCCCACCTACTTTATCGAACAGATCATTTATCCTTAGTAAGGGGTATTTGTTCTTAATAGTCATTTTGTTCAGTTGTCTATAATCGATACATAGTCTTAGAGTATTTTCTTTCTTTTTCACAAAGAGGACTGGTGCCCCCCATGGTGAGACACCCAGTCTGATATACTCTTTGTCCAACAATTCTTGTAATTGTATTTTTAATTTTGTTAGTTCTGGTAGACTCATTCGGTAGGGTGCTTTTGAGATAGGGGTTCAACTGGGTAGTAGGTCTATGGAGAAGTATGTTTCCCTTCTAGGAGGTAATTCTGGTATCTCATCCACAAACATGTCTCTAAATTCACATAGGATAACAAAGTCTTCTAACTTTGTCTTATCTTCTTCTCCTAATAGATTCGTCACTTGGATGGCATAAACTTGACATTCCTTTCTAATATATTTCTTGAGTTGCATCGCTGAAACTTGTTTGACTGATACAGGTTTTCGTATGCCTTGGGTTGTTCTAACAGTGTTGAAATCATCTTTATAGCTAAGTATCTTTGTATAATAGTCTAGTACTACTTTGTGTTGTTCCAACCAATCCATCCCAATAATCATATCATAAGATCCTAGTGGTAGGATGCTTAGATTGGTCCTTATATTTTGACCATCTAAGATGAACTCAAAATAAGAAATAAAGTCAACTACTTTCCTCTTAGTACCTGTTGCTAGTTATACAAGCCATGATTTTGCATGCTTCAGTTTCTTAATTTTATTTGACTCTACTACATCAGCAGTAATATAACTTAGCATAGCTCCAGGGTCAATTAAAACACAAATTTGAGTGTCATTGATTTTACCTTCGATTTCTACCACCAAGGACTGGTGGTCAACTTATCAACCATCTATGGCTACATTTATCTGATGCAAGCTTCTGCCCATGTCACGCACTGTCGAGGCTTCCTGCAAATTATGAACAACAGTTTTGTTTGGTGAAATTAAATGTGGATAGTTCCTTATTAGATGAGGCTCTCCACATTCCCAACACTTTAATGGCTCGTAGGAGTTGTCCCCAAACTTATTCGTTCCTAGGTTTACCAGTTTACTGTTGCCTTGCGTATTCGGATGATTGGAGTGAAAATCCTTTCTTTGAAATTTTTTTGTTACATTCCGATAAGGAGTTGGTTGGAATCCCTTCTCCTGCTGGTTCATTCGATCTTTCTTATTATCCTTCCAGGCTTTGGGAAACTCTACCTGCTATTTATACTAGTCATAGCACATTCGTTCTTTCCTGAATACCTCACTCAAGGGTTTGGGGTTGTCAAACTCAATTCTGTCCCTCTAGGACTGTGGTAAACAGCTAAAGAATCGCTGGATTTTTACCTTATCCTCCTGGATGTATGGTACAAACCTTATTAGTTCCAGAAATTTATTTATAAGGTCCTCCATCGTCATTTGTCTAATTCGTAACTCATAAAATTCTTTCATCTTCCTTTCGTAATATCTTTCAGAAAGGTATTGTTTCTTGAAATACTTCTTAAAGTCAAACCATTCCAACTATTTCTCCTTTAGGCCCTTGGCCAACTTTAGGTCTTGCCACCAAATGATGGCCTTCCCCTTCAGATTGTAGATGGCCATTGTGACCTTCATGTTGCTGGAATAGTTGTAGATTTGGAAGTATTTTTTTATGTCCAACAACCACACCTTAGCTTCTTCTCCTGTCCTGGACTCTCCATCAAAGGTAACTGGTTTAATCTTTTTAAATTCTCCTTCAAGGTGGTCTATTTGTTTTATTTTTCTATCTGGTTTAGTTTTGTCTTCAGTTGAAGGTGTCCCTTCATATGAACTGTCTCTTTTTTCTGTTTCTGGCCCATATTTCCTGGAGGCCCTTTTGTTGACCTCTTCGTCATGGTTATCGTCTTTTGTGATTTTCTTGGTTACTATACTATGCAATAGGACTTCATTTAGCTCTTGTTGTTCCTGCTGTACTTTCTTCAATTTTTCATTGTGGGATTTGAAAATTTGTAGTTCAACAATGGGATTCCTTAATGTTTTCAACACCTCCATGGGTGAGCTTCCATCACTGTTATGTCTTGGATCTCCAGGATGTCCTTGCTGCAGATTTCCTTCCATTCTGATTTCTACACCCTCTTGAGATGCCATAATTAACACAAAACAGAAAGGGCTTTCTGTTTGTAACCATAAGATTTCTTAGTTTTACATAAATCAGAATATATACTAAGAAACTAATGTGGTCCTGTTCAGACCCAATGTTGTAACTTTTTTCTCTGATACCATATGTAATGTATCTCAAAAACTGTCTAAAAGAAAATAAAAAATCTATTTGTACATTTATCCTTGAATAACTTCGATAATCAAGAAAGGTAGGCTTTCTATTATAATGCTTGATTATAAGAGTTTGCTAGAGTCCTTACTGTTGTCGTATGTCATTACCACTCAACTTAAAGTTTTCAAACCGAAGATATAATAAGTTCTTACTCCACATTTCAATGTTTATTTAAAGTCCTATAACTATAATTACTTTCCTATCTATTTGTACCTATAACCATTACCATAGGCTTACAATACAACAAATTTGGGGTTTATGGCCTAAGACTTAAGCATTAGACCATACACATAAACCATTATGATAGATTTATAATACATACAACTTAGGTAAAAGGTTGAGAATTAGAGTATAGTCTTCTGCGAAAAGTTTAATATAAGAAGGCCCCTTTATTTTAAAGTATTTGGATACAAGATAGTGGTTAGGTAAGGACTTATGGTTAAAATTTGAGTACAAATATGTTATAGCACTCTACCACACTAGTAAATCCCATTCATCTCCACCTGTTTGAATGTAGTGTCAACTGTACAATATATTAACTGCATTTATTGTGATTTGGGGTTAAAGGTTTCCATGAGTCGCACCGACACTTGCTTAATCCGTGGCTCATTGAATACCAAAGGAGGGTTAGGTATGATATGTACTTAATCCTGACCAGGGAATTAAAGGTGGTAGGGTACATGCTACAGTCAAGGCCATCACTTGACCTGTTACCCAATGTGGACGTGCCAAGCTGATCTTATCACCTGGTCATTCGTAGCTGCAGACCTTATTATCCGAGGAAGGAGTTCACTAGGTTAATGGATTTTTGTTGTGGGGAGGTTCTTTGGAAGTCTATCTCTGTTTCTCTTATTTCTTGGCGAAGGGAAACAACGGTGAGAATTTTCTCATAGTGGAGGCGACATTGCTATCTAACCCACTGGTAAGTTTTCTCATTATTTCTGCATCTCTAGTCATAGATTTGTGGCTGAGTTCTCTTTCTCTTGCAACCACTATGGATAAAATATGTATCGTAGTGATTATACTATCTTTAAGTGGTTATTCTCTCATTCCAAAATCTCTAGGAAGGCCCTAGAAGTTCCTCCCCTCTACTAAGTATTTTTATTACTGCGTTCCTTTGTTTTCTTGGTGTTTCGCAAGTAGATTGCCTCTAGGGTATGATGTTCCCACTCTACTTCACTATCCTGTATCATTGTTTGGTATTGATTTTTTGCGGGATCTTTCTCGGATTCCATTCTAGAAGTTAAGTTCATCAGGGTGAGAGCATTGCACTGTAATTGCAGTATTTCCTTGTCCATATTAAATAAATTTTATTTGTTTCGTAGGCTCTAAATTCCTGTCATGG
>ML777126.1:1297411-1325551 GCA_009831015.1 Picea engelmannii
GATATTTATTGGTTCCCAAAACCGGATGAGATATGTAATATATTCTTAAAAGAATTTTCAGGGTTTCCCTCTCACTTTCTTGTAATGGCATACTAGTTATGTCATTGATTTAATATACTAACACCATATTGGTTTCTTCCAAGAAAATGATTTTGAATTGAATAAAGGTACACGACTATTGCCAACTTATATGTATATCTTATCTATAGTTCACTCGAGATAGCATGATGGTAAATAAATTAAATTTGCACTTATACTGTACTCATGTTAAAGTCTTCCCCTTTTGATTTCTAGATGATTATGTTGTTATTTACACAGTTATGAATTTATTGAGGAGTATGAATACATTATGTGAATTTTCGGGATGTCCATTTTTCCCTGGGCCTTTGTGCCTCTAGTGATTAGTTCTAATAACTAAACTGTGTTAAACGATTCACTCCAAATATAATTTTCAACATTCCAATCTGTGGCCCCATAGACCAATTCATCCTATAACTGTTTCATTAAAACACCGGCTGATATAAAGATGTGTAAATGTTGTAGGTTTCTATGATAATTCTTGAAATTTGCAAGGTCTCTTCTGTAATTTAAATATAGATATATACATAAATCTTAGGCACTTGTGATTATAATTATCTCCTAATAATCATGGTTGTTCAGTTGGTACATGGAAGAAATCTCAGTTAATTATTCTACTATTGTGCATGCCTTTATATACTAGAAAGTAGGCATACGTCTATACATATACATATATCTACACTATGTAGTTTTCTATTGGCATTCAATACATATATGACCCCACTCTGCATTACAATTTATTTGTGGGGTTTCAACTACAATGTTTTATCTTACTACAGTAGTAATCCAAATCACAACACAAATCTTCTATAAGAATTGACTAGGCATATCCTTGCAGCTAGTATACTTATGGGAATTAATGTTCATAACAGTAATATGATGAAGCAAGGAAAATCCTTTCCGAACTTGTATGGAGACATTCTAGAAGTCCCTAAGTTCAATAGGATGCATTTAGTCTTTCATCCTTAATATTATTTCTAGTTAGTATTAACATATGCATTCTATCAAGTATTTAACCATATAACATTCAGCGAGAGAAGGGACAAAAATAACATATCTAAAATAATACGCTGAAAGACAAAGGGAACAACCACGTTCCTCGCAACTGTAGAACAGGGAAGCCAAAACCACTTGCCCGATTCACCCCCTAGCCTGACCATGAATCCATGAGGGCAAACGTGGAAAAAATTCTCGTTAGCAATGTCCTACAGCTCCAACAGTTTTTCCCTTGCCGCACACTCAAGTATTTTTCATAACAACAAGTAAATCAATAGTCTCTTTCCCTAGCATACTTGGTAGCGTCCTGCCTCCTCACATTTACTATTTATCAATTTTCCTAGGTCTTTTTCCCTCCCTTGGGAATTTTCACAGCTTTCTAAATCCTTGATTTTCAGGGGCAGCCAATGGCCAAATAATTGATTTGCCACTTGTAACAATCAGCCTAGACGTAGTTCCAACATGTTCCCCACTTATGGAGTCATGGTCAGTTGATTTTAACATGGTTATTCCATTTGTCCTCCTGCAATCAATATAAAATATTCTATTTTTATACAAGTGTCATAATCAAATAGTTAGTTGAGTCAAATCAGATCTCTGCTCAACAGTCATAATAATTAATTAGAATTATCAAATTCAAAATTCATAATTTCCATACATGGAAAAAATTTTCCAAGTTTGAATTTACTAAAAACAGAATAAGTTATTAGCAATTTTAAATTTCAAAATATTATTTTTTTTTTTGTGGATGTCACATTCTTTCCCCCTTCAGTAAAAGACTGTCCTTAGTGTTCGTTCCTTTCTTGGAACATGATTGGATGATATTTCCACAAATCTCCCTCCAACTCCCAAGTGGCCTCCTCAGGACTAAAGTGCTTCCATTGCACCTTTACCTGAGTGGCAACTCTGTTTCGAAGTCCTATTTCTCTCTGGTCCATAATGCATAGGCGTTCCACCTGCACCAATTTCCAATCAATCATATGAGTAGGGTCATGAATATATCTTTTCAACAAATAAATGTGAAATACATTATGAATTCTTAGATTAGATGGAAGTGCAAGTTGATATGCTACAGGTCCAATTTGAGCTAGTATCTTAAAGGGCCCACAAAACTTGGGTGCCAACTTGGCATAGTTCCCTAACTTTAATGAGCTTTTTCGGGCTTTGACCTTCAAATAAACATGGTCTCCCACTTGAAATTTCAAGCGTATTCTTTTCTGATCTGCATAGCTCTTATGTCTGTCCTATGCTTCTTTCAAGTTTTGTTGTACTTTTCTTACCATGTTCTCCATTTCTTGGAGCATCTCTAGTCCAACCATGAGTCTATCAGCCAGTTTATCCCAGCTAATTGGAGTCGTACACTTTTTGTCGTACAGTATTTCGAAAGGACTCAACTTAGCCAAAGTTTGGTACCCATTGTTATATGAAAATTCTACCAAGTGCAGGTAGTCTTCCCACTTGGTTGGTTTTGTTCTTACGTACATACGGAGAATATCCTCTATGATATGGTTTGTCCTTTCCATCTGTCCATCCATTTGTGGATGATAGGTTGTACTGAAATTCAAGTTAGTGTTTATCCCTGCAAACAATTCCTTCCAAAAACCAGATGTAAATTTTACGTCTCTATCTAAAATCAACATTTGAGGAATACCATGCAGTCTAAAAAATTATTTCATGAATATTTCAACAATGTTTATAGCTTTAAAAGTAAACTTTACAGGAATAAAGTGTGCAGAATTACTGATTTTATCGATTACAACCATGATAGAATCATTTTGTTTCTGAGTTTTAGGCAAACCTGTTATAAAGTCCAGTGATATAGTCTCCCATTTCCATTCTGGTACCGGTAATGGCTGTAATAGGTTGGCTGGGTGCTGGTGCTTGGCCTTAACTTGCTGACAATCTTGGCACCTACCCAAGTACTCAGTTTCTTCTCCCTTCATATTAGGCTAGTAAAATATTTTTCTAAGTGTTTTTGTTGTTTTTGGTAACCTGGATGGCCATAATACGGTTTCTTATGCACTTCATCTAAAACTGTGAATTTTAACTCTGTTGAATCTGGTATGTAAAGTCTGTTTTTAAATCGTAATAGTCCCTTCTTGTCGATACTTAGATCTGGATTATCTGAGTTTGCGATACTATTTTGAAATTCTACCATCATCTTAGTGTAATTTCCTTCGTTAATACTTGCCATCCTTATTCTTTGTTCCAGATCACTTTCTGCCCTGTTGATATTTATCTCAAATAACCCATGGAATCTTCTCCTTAAAGAATCTACTACTTTATTTTCCTTACCCTTGATATGTCCGACCTCGAAGTCAAATTCGCTCAAGAAGGCTAGCCATCTTGCTTGTCTTGCATTAAGATCTGGTTGGCTAAACAGATATTTCACCCCACTATTATCCATCAATAGTAGAAATTTTCTGCCCATTATGTAGTGTCGCCACATTTTTAAGGCGTGTAATACCACTACCAATTCCATGTCATGAGTGAGATAATTTCACTCGTGTTCTTTTATTTTCCAGGAATCATAACAAATAACGTGTCCCTCCTGACTTAGACGTAAAGAAAGATGATTCCTTGCTTCTGACCTCGTTGTTAGACGTAAAGAAATATGATGATGTGTTCCTTGTTTCTGACCTTGTTGTTAGACATAAAGCAAGATGATGATGTGTTCCTTGCTTCTGACCCAGTTGTTAGACGTAAAGAAAGATGTTGTATACCTTTCTTCTGACCTAGTTGTTAGACGTAAAGCAAGATGTGATTTTCACTGAGCTACCAGATTAACAACTGGGACATAGAGCTAGTCTAGTACTATGATGGGCTAGCCTAGTGTTGTGATGAGGTATCATTTTTTTACACTGATACATATTGATGAAGATGATGATGGCATTCTTTCGAGAACGATGATGTTGCCGATGAGGAAAACTTCCAATGATTTATAGATACGCCAGCCAAGATGATATTGATGATGTTGTCCTCCTACCTGATGTTGTTGTTGATGTTGTCTTGTCTCTCTCACATGATGCTGCTAAAGAATAGCCTTCTTGTTAAGGGGGAGTGTTGAAATAATGTAACTGCAAAGAGTATTCTTATTATTATTGATATTTTATTTATAAGATCAATCCCCATTTTGGATTGATCATGTCGGATATTGTAATAGGACAAAATCCCCTTTTGTAGATTGGTCAACAGACAATTATAATAGGAAGAATAAGATGTTGGCCCCAGCAGTTAATAAGAAGACCTAGAAATATAACAAAGGTGGGTTTACCCACCCAGATTAACAAGTCGGCCCTGCCAGTGAAGAGATACTTCACACGTGCCAGAACTGGTTTAAATAAAGGAGGCTAGTGCCTCATTTGATCACAACTCACTTGCTCAGTTTGAGAGACAAGTTTTGATCTGTTACCGACAAAGGAGAGAGAGAGTGGCTCATATCTTGGAGAGGACTTTCTATTTTAGCATAGAGATCTCTTGGCATTGTATTGGCTATCTATATTAAGGAATTTTTGTTGCGTTTTCTTCCCCTAGAGAGTTTCCCAGGATAAATGTTGTGTCTCTTGTGAATGTGTATTTCTCAGTGATCTTTTTCTTATGTTGTTGTTATCTATTGAAATGCAAAGAACTATAATAATGGCATAAACATTAACACTATCGAGTTAAGGGCTGTTGCAATAACGATTTATGAGAATGTTATTGTTAAGTTTAAAAACATTGATGGCTGATCAAAAAAGATTAACTGCAATATTGAAGTCAAACAAGGTTGTCCCTTGTCCTCTTTCCTTTTTGGCATATGCATTGACAAGTTAGAAGATTGCTTGGAAAAAACAGATTGTGTCAACCCTATTCTCACTAGTATAGTCATCAATATTTTTCTTTATGTCGATGATATCTCTCTTATGGAAATAAGTCCCCATGATCTTGAAAACGAACTAAGAATCCTCAAGGATTTTTGTTGCAATATGTGTTAATACCGATAAGACTAAGGTCGTGATTATTAAATCCAATAAGATTACTTATTGATCCAGATTGTTTTCAAAATGAAATGAAAGAACACAAACTACAATGAAATACTCATGAAAATTGCAAGAAGCGGAGAAATACAACAATACTTGATTTCTATTAATGAAATAATTGTAAAGAGACTATAAAAATATAGAGTCTAAGACTCGCTAGAATGGTGGTAGTTTTATCTCTGAGAAGAGATGTGACAGCTACGCTCATTCATAAGAAGATGATTACAATGAGGCCCTTAAAGCCTTTTTATGATAAACATGAATTCTAAAACCCTAGACATCCAAAAACCTAACCCTAGGAGATAAAACATAAAGAGTCATGTGGGCCCTGTTTGGGTAAGTTAGTACATTAACTTCTCAGGGTCGTAAATTTTTCATATGATCTTCATTTTAGGCAAGTGATAGTCCATTGGAAAGGTATTTTCAAGAATTATGCATTATGTTGTAAAACTGTGAGTCTGTCTATAGTTATATTATGGCACGCCAAAAAAACACTTTTTAGGGCCCCAAAATGGCCTTGGAAGTACAAAAGAGATTTGTTGACATGAAAAATCCCAAAATAAGCGAGTTGGATTAGGTGGGTGGCCACCGGTATCCACGTGTAAGATGCATAATGATTCAAACAAGCCTAGAAGTGTAGAACCCACAATTACAAAGAATTATAGAAGAACGTGTTGAACTAAAAAATGAAAAGAGAAGCTAGTTGAAATAGGTGGGTGGCCTCCAATATCCACCTAGATAAGTCCTCCCCACTTAGGAAGAAATGGCCTCCAATACGCTGGGTTCTCAGGGAAGAGGGGAAAGAATTTTCTGAATCCAATTCTTGGTGAGTTGTGTTCCTCGTTGGAGAAGTTGTGCTGCTTGGTCTATGGAAGATTGTCAGAAACCTATTGCTGGTGGGGTTGAATCTGTTCCACCAACCTGTTCTCTCTAGATTTGATGGGGAATTGTGTAGGCACCATTGTAGGTGAATAAAAAATATCTTATTTCTCTTCAGAAATCTATTTTTTTGGGATAGAAGGTGTTGAGGTTGTAGTGGTTGTAGTGGTCTTTTGTTCATCCTTTGAATAGACTTTGAAGAGAATGAATTTCGTAGTATGAGATATTACCTTACAACATTGTTTTGGCCGAGTAGTAGTCAAAACTAACTTGGTTATCCTATATAGAAGACCTCCTAGAGTAATAATGACACTACGGGGTCTATAATCATAGACAACATGATGTTTCCACATCTATGGTTGCCTCAGAAAAACATCACAAACATCAAGAGGGGAAACATCACATGCTAACTCATCTTTGAAAGGTTGGATGCCATAGGAAAGGCAACATTTTTGGCTAACATGAAGATCTCGTCCCTGGTGAATCCACCCGATGTTGTATGGTTGTGGGTGTGGTGTTTTCGACAACCCTAATTGTTTGACTACCTTACTTGAGATGAGCTTCTTCTAGCTGCCATTATAAAAAATGAAATGCAACGGGGTCCCATTCACCCACATCTATCAATGGAAGAGTATCTCCCCCTCTTTAGGATCTACTGGTTCTTCTAGTTGAATTGTTGTGGTCATAGCAGTGGGGTCTGCGTTGATGATCTGTCTAGTTTCAATACTTTTTGGATTGGATTTTGAATCAGGGTTTGTCTCTGTGTCTTTGACCTCGACCACCAATGAATTTTTCGAGTGACATTCATTGGTGTTGTGCCAGGGGATTTTGTTGAAGTCATGCCACTTTCCAATGTTGTTCTTCATCTTTCCTTTACCCTTCTTGTCCTGTGTCTTGGATTGGTTATCTAGAGGCTTGTAGTGATCCAGGTTTTATGAGAAGAATGAAATGAATATAGATTATTATTATTCTTAACACCAAAACATAAGAATAAAAGAGATACAATAACAAAGATACAGTAAAACTGGTTTCTATTCAATAAGAAAATGTGCTGAAACTTTAAAATGCAATGCAAAAAAATCTTACTAGAATGATGGCGGATTTTCTCTGAGAAGAGATGTGACTATTGTGCTCTTTCGTAAGAAGATGGTTAGAATGAGGATCTCCAAGAATTTTTATAATAAACAAGAATTCCAAAACCCTAGACAACCAAAAACATAACCCTAGGATATGACGTGCCAAAAGTTATGTGGGCCCCGCTGGGGTAAGTTAGTACATCAACTTCTCGGGGTCATAACTTCTGCATACGATCTCCATTTTAGGTGCACGATATCCCATTGGAAATTTCTATATCAGGACTACACATTTTTTCTTCAGAATCTAACTTCGTCTATAGTATAATTGTGGTGATCCCAAAAAACGTTGTTTAAGTCCTAAAAATGACCCCAAAAGTCAAGGACCCGAACACTAGAAAAAAAATTCCAATCTTCTAAACTGCCAAATGAGCCAATTGGAATAGGTGGGAGGCCACTTAAATCCATATATATCAATCCTTTCCCCTTAGAAATAAATGGTATCCATTATGTTGAGTTCCCCCATCGGAAGAGGAAATTTCTGTTGGATTTGGCCCCTAGTGAGTCAGTTGCCTTGGTGTAGGAGCTGCCCTACTTTGACAACTCGATAAAGATAGATCCTTTGTTGGTGTGTGCCCTGGAACTGTGTGTTCACAATATGATAATTGGATTCCTATTGTATGCAGTCAGGGTTGAGATCTATGGGTGTCAGCTATTTTTTTATCTCTGAGGTATCCAATAATGGTAGGAAATATGGTCAAAGGAGATCCACGTTGAACATTGGGTGCAAGCCAAGAAAAGGTGGAATGTTGAGCTGAAAATAATTATCACCCATAGCCTTCATGATGGTGTAAGGTCCATAATAGAGTGGGAGAATATTCCTATGGGGATCTGTAAGGCATTCTTTCCACAAGTGCAACCACACTTTGTCTCCCACCTGAAACTTATGTGGCAGTTGGTGTTGATCAGGGTGACGCTTGTACTTGGACTTGTACTTTTGTAAAATATCGTGAACTTGTTGGCGGATGTGCTGGATCCACTCAATGACCTAGGAGTATTTTACAGCTTCAATTGGAGAAGTATATGAGTCTATCGAGGTGGTTGCAATAGGCAGTACAACATTCATGGGACCCAATGGTTGGAATCCCAACCTGACCTGAAAGGGGCTATGGTTGGTTGAGCTATGTAGGGATTAGTTGTAGATATGTTGAACATAGGGAAGAATATCATCCCATGTATAGGGGTTCTTGGAATTGTGCATGTGAAAGATATGCATGATCATACGATTGACGACCTCAGTTTGGCCATCTATCTAGGGGTGGAAGGTAGTGGATTTGGTGATCTTGGTGTCCAACAATGACCAGAGGCTCGACCAAAATGTGTTGAGGAACCGGTTGTCCATATCTGAGACAATGGTTTGTGGGATTCCAAAATGTACCCATACTTGTTCAAATAATATCTTGGCAATGTCCTCTATTGTGATGCTCTTCTTCCAGGAGACTAGGATCACCATCTTGGAAAAGCTATCAACAACCACAAAAACACAGTCATTTCCCCTCTTGGTGGATGGAAGGCCTGACATGTAGTCCATTGAGATGGATGTTGATGGATTGGTCAGGAGTAGGGAGGGGGGTATACAAGCCCTATTTCTTAATGGTTGGTTTCACAATAACGTAGGCAGTGAAGGACCTGATATACTTGTTGACATCATGTCAAAGTTTCGACCAGTAGAAATGTTTCTATAGCACTTCCACTGTCTTTTCCACACCAAGGTGTCCTACCACCCGACTTTAGTGGACTTCCCAAATAATCTTCACTCACTTTCTTGATGGAACAAAAATATGGCGCAGTTGACACAATAACCCATCCTGAAGATGGAAATTAGTGACAACTGAGTTTGTGCCCAAGATTTGGTATGTGGTGGTGAAGTCAGGGTCTGTCTCATAGAGGTTGGGCCATATGGAGGTCTCGTGGCCGTAAGAGTTTAGTACTGTGGTGAGTGTCGTGACTGGAGGTCAGCTGAGGATATCAACGACTCGACTGGTACTACCTTTTTTATACTTGATGTTGAGGTGGAACTGCTACAATTATGTGGACCACTTATGATGGAGGTCATTCTGCAATTTTCCTTCTCTTTGCATTAACTGCAGAGGCTTATGATCTGTGTGGATGATTGTCTCCTTCCCGAGAATGTAATGTCTCCATTGTTAGTATAATTTCACAATGGAGTACATTTCTTTTTTGTAAGTAGGGTACTTACAGACAACATATGATAGTGTTTCCCTATAATAGGCCATGGGGTGGTCGTTTAGAGTGAGAACTATGCCCACAGCATAGTCCGAAGAATCTGTCTCGATATCAAAGGGTTGTTGCATGTTTTGTAATGAAATTATTGGGGATGAGAACAAGCGTTGTTTTAAATCATCGAATGCTTGTTGTTGGTATAGGCCCCACAAAATGTTTTCCTTACCACCACCCCTGGTTAATTCGCTCAAGGCCCATGCAATATGGGAGAATCCGAACAAGAACCTGTGATATAAATTGGTAAGGCCTAAAAATCTCTGAATCTCAGTTAGTGTGGTTGGGGTTAGCCAGTCATGAATGACTTGGATATTGGATAGATACACATGCAAACCATGTTGATCCACTATTTAGCCTAGCTATTGGACCTTGTCCATGATGAATGATCATTTTTCCAAGTTGGCATATAGCTTGTCTTGTCGTAGGGTGTGAAAAAACTGTTGAACATGCTGCAAGTGTTCCACCCACGTCTTGTTGTAGACAAGGATGTCATCTAGATACACCACTACAAAAGTATTGGTGAAAGGTTGAAGGATATCATCTATCATCCTCATGAAATTTGTTGGAGAATTTGTGAAACCAAAGGGAATGACCAACCATTCAAAAAGACCTTCTTTCGACTTGAAGAAGGTTTTCGATACATCTGTCTATTCTATGGGGACCTGGTGGTACCTAGACTTTAGATCAATCATAGTGAAGTATTTTCCCCCCTTGAGATGATAAAGGAGATCATCGATTAAGGGAATCGGGTACTAGTTCCCGACTATGATTTTATTTAGGGATCGATAATCAATGCAGAGTCACTAGGTCATGTATTTCTTCTACAACAACATGATTGGGCTCCCACAAGGTGATGATTTGGGATGGATGTGCCCCTTGTGGAGCAGTTCTTGGATATGTCACTTTATCTCCTAATTCTCTAATAGAGAGCAACAATAGACTGATCCATTGGGAAGTGGTGTGTTGAGGATCAGATTGATGGGATGCTTGACCTGACAGTGCAGAGGTACCTCTATAGGTGAGGAGAAGATATATTTGTATTCAACCATGAAATTATCCACTTTCTTTTGTCGTGTGAATAGGGCGGCCACAGAGGACTTGGATATGGCTATAATATTTCACTTTCTCTAAGAGAGAATCAATAAGAAGACAAAGTTCTTCATCGAAGAGATGACCTTCTTGCATTCTTTGGCAGAGACCAAGGAAATAACACTAGGTGGGAGTGCTTCAGGTATCCAATACAATTTCTTATCCAAATTAATCATATCACTATGAGGCCTAAAATCATATATAGCATGACGTTTCCATAAATAAGGTTTTCCCGTAAGAACATTACAAACTTTGAGAGGATCAACATCATACAATACCTCATCTTTAAAGGGCTTGATGTCCTACGATAGGAGACATTGTTGGCTGATGAAAACATCACTTTCTTGGTAGAGCTATCCAATGGTGTAGGGTTGTGGGTGCGGCGTTGTCGGCAGGGCTAGGCACTTCACAACCTCTTCTGATATGAGGTTCTTCTAGCTACCTATATCAAATATAAAGTGCAGCAAGGTTCCTTTTACCCACATATGTGAATGAAAGAGGTGCTCACTTTCTTCTGGCTCATCTGGATCACCAAGATAGACCTTATTGGTAGCAACGGTGGCACTGGGTTTTGCATCAATGATCTATCTCCCCCCTTCTGGTTCAGACTGAGATTCAAAACTTGCATCTGATTTAGAGTCTTTCACCTCATCCACCAACAATTTGTTTGAGCAGAAATCAACAGTGTTATGTCAGGGGCTCTTATGGAAGTCCCACCACTTCCTGATATCTTTCTTTGTCTCTTCGATGTCCTTGTTTGCTTGCAGCCTAGAATAGTTTTCCTAAGCCTGTTCATATTTTCTCTATCCTTTTTTCTTCAGGTTGGGGCTTCCCTTTTCTTTCTTTCGATGTGAGCGGTTTCCAGGCCCAAATTTTCGTTTCTTTTGTTTAATATTTTGCTCAATTTTGACAACATATCGATAGGTCATGCCCAAGGATGAGATGTCCAAAATCTCCATTTCATCTTGGATGTATATATGAAGACCACCGTGATACTTGAGCACTAGATATCACTTAGAATATTTGATACCCATCTTCGTGCACAAGGTATGGAAGATATTTGTGAACTCTTGCACAACTTGGTCTCTTTCCTGTCGCAATGTGGTCCATTTTGTATATAGATTGTTATAACTTCTAACATAGTGGTATTGTTCCTTGATAGAATCCTTGAAGGATTCCTAGGTGACTGCGATTGTAAATAGTGAGGGTTCCTCTGTTTCCTTTTTCTCACAGAAAGTCTCCCATCAATATTTTACATAGGGAATGGCTTTTAGGACAACACACGTAATATTTTCTCTGTTCGAAAAGTTATTGATAAAAAAATACCATTCTACCAGATACAACCATTTGTCTACAATGTCTGCATCTATCTAAAATTTGAATATGGGAATATCAAAGTTGATTTTTACCTTGAAGGGGGTGACACCTCTGCTTGAGGAAGATGTGTCACTTGTTCATAGTTTCCAAAGCATTTGTGAAAACTATCCATCATTTCATTCCTATTTTGCGTGAGGGATTATTTTGAAAGGATCTTTTGTCCCATTGTATTTATTTTTTCCCACCATGAGAGGTCTCTTGGGTGTGTGAGAGATATTTTCCTCAAGTGAAACAAGCTCGAGACCCAATTCTTTGTACCCTCACCTCGTCGGGGACATGCATTAAGATTGACAAGGAGCAGACTGCTCTGATACCACTGATCCATATTTTATGAGCATAATTAAATGAGTACATAGTATTATTATTCTTAACATAGAAACACAAGAATAATAGAGATACCATAATAAATATATAATAAAATTGGTTTCTATTGAATAAGAAAATGTGTTGAAACTGTAAAATGTAGTGAAAAACAAGCTTGCTAGAATGGTGACGGCTTATCTCTGAGAAGAGATGTGACAGTTATGCTCRKTCACAAGAACATGGTTGCAATGAGGCTCTTCAAGACTTTTTACAATAAATAGGTATTCCAAAACAATAGACATCCAAAAACCTAACCCTAGGAGATTAAGCGCCAAAAACCATGTGGGCCCCATTGGGGTAAGTTAGTACATGAACTTCCCGGGGTCGTAACTTCTTCATGAGATCTCTTTTTTAGGCGCATGATAGCCCATTAGAAAGGTATATCCAAGGAATACACATGTTTCCATAAGAATCTAACTTTGTCTATATTCTAATTGTAGTGATCCCTAAAAAAAAAATTTAGGGCCTCAAAATGACCCCGGAAGTTGGGGACTCGATAACTAGAAAAAAAATGCCAAAACAGAAAACTACCAAAATGAGATAGTTGGAATAGGTGGGAGGAAACCAACATACATATGGATAAATACTACCCCATTAGGAAGTAATGGACTCCATTGCATTGATTTCTCCCATCAAATGAGGAAATTGTTGTTGGATTTGGCCTCCAGTGAGACACTTACCTTGGTGTAGGAGTTGCCCTGCTTTGAAATCTCAATAAAGTTGGATCCTTTGTTGACAAGTCCCCTTGAACTATGTTTCCACAATATGATCATTGGACAACTTTTGTATGTAGTCAGGGTTGAGCTCTATGGGTGTCAACAATTCTGTTATCTCTGAGCTGTCTAATAATGGTAAGAAATATGACTGAAGGAGATCCATGTTGAACACCGGGTGCAGGCCAAGGAAAGGGGGAATGTTGAGCTCAAAATAATTTTTACCCACAACCATTATGATGGTGTAAGGTCCATAATGGAGTGGGATAATCATACGATGGGGCCCTGTAAGGAATTCTTTTTGCGAGTGCAGCCACACTTTGTCTCCCACCTGAAACTTATGTGGCACTCAATGTTGATCATGGTGTTGCTTGTACTTGGAATTAGACTTATGTAAAATATCCTGAACCTATTGGAGGATGTGTTGGATCCTCTCAATGAACCAAGAGGATTTTTCAGCATTCATTGGATCAGGAGAAGAGTTGGCTAGGGTGGATGCAAGAGGTAGTGCAACATCCATGGGACCCAATGGTTGGAATCCCAACCTGACTTGAAAGGGGCTGTGGATGATAGAGCTATGTAGGGATCATTTTTAGATATGATGAACATAGGGAAGAATCTCATCCCATGTATGGGGGTGCTTGGAATTCTACATTCGCAGGATATGAACGATCATCCAATTTTTGAACTCAGTTTGGCCATCTATATGGAGGTGGAAGGGAATGGATTTTGTGAGCTTGGTGTCCAACAGTGACCAGAGGCTCAACCATAATTTGATGAGGAACCGACTGTCCCGATCTGAGAAATTCTTTTGTGGGATTCCAAAATGTATCCATACTTTTTCAAAGAAGATCTTGGTGGTGGCCTCTATTGTGATTCTCTTCTTGTAGGTGATGAGGGTCGCCATCTTGGAAAAGAGATCAACAACCACAAAAATACAGTCATTTCCCCACTTGGTGGATGGAAGGCCCAGCATGGAGTCCATTGAGATGGATTCCCATGGCCTTTCAGGAGTAGGAAGGGGGTTGTATAGGCCTTGTTTCTTAGTGATGACATCTTGTTCGATTTTTGACCAATAGAAATGTTTCTGCAGCACTACCACTATCTTTTCGACACCGAATTTTCCTTCCACCTGACTGTAGTGGGCTTCCTAAATCATATTTTCTTTCTCACTTGATGGAATGCAAAGATGGCCTAGTTGGCACAATATCCCCTCCTCAAGATTGAAATTAGAGACAACTAATTTTGCGCCAAACATTTGGTATTTCGTGGAGAGTTTAGGGTCTATATCATAGAGGTTGGGCCATCTAGAGGTCGCATGGCCACATGAGTCTAGCACCATGGTGAGTGCTGTGACTGGAGGTTGGCTGAGACAATCAATGACTTGGTTCGTAATACCTGTTTTATACTTGATGTTGAGATATAACTACTGCAAGTATGTGGACCACATCTGATAACAGTCATTTTGCAATTTTCCTTGTGTCTGCATGAACTGTAATGGATTATGATCCATGCAGATGACTGTCTCCTTCCTAAGAATGTAATGTATCCACTAGGGTTAGGCTTGCACAATGGAGTACATTTCTTTGCCGTAAGTAGGGTACTTACAAAAAAAATCTAATGGTGTCTCACTATGATAGGCCACAGGGTGGTTGTGTTGAGTGAAAATTGTGCTCATGGAAAAATATGAAGCATCTGTCTTGATCACAAAGGGATGTTGTAGGTCATGTAATGAATGTACTAGGGATGAGAACAAGTGTTTATTTAAATCATCAAATCCTTGTTGTTGGGATATGCCCCACATAAAGTTTTCCTTACCACCACCCTTGGTTACTTGGCTGAGGGCCCATGAAATATGGGAGAATCCCAACATGAACCTGTGATAGAAATTGGTAAGGCCTAAGAAGCTCTGAAGCTTAGTGAGTGTGGTTGGGGCTGGCCAGTCATAGATGACCCAGATCTTGGATGGATTCAGATGCACACCATGTTGATCCATGGTGTAGCCTAGGTACAAGACTTTCTCCATGTCGAGGGATAATTTTTCCATGTTGGCGTATATCTTGTGCTACCTTAGGTTGTGCAAAACCTGTTGAATATGTTGCAAGTGTTCCTCCCAAGTCTTGTTGTATATAAGGATGTCATCCATATACACCACGAAAAACGTATTGGTGAAAGGTCGTAGGATATCGTCCATCATCCTCATGAAAGTTGTTGGAGCATTTGTCAAACCAAAGGGCATGACCAACCATTCGAAAATACCTTCTTTTGACTTGAAGGCAATCTTCCATACATCTGTTTATTCTATGGGGACCTTGTGGTAGACAAAATTTATATCAATATTACTGAAGTATTTCTCCCCCTTGAGTTGATCAAGGATATCATCGATTCAGGGAATCAGGTATTGATTCTTCACTGTGATTTTATTTAGGGCCTCGTAATAAATGCAGAGTCGCTAGGTATCGTCATTCTTCTACACCATCGCTATTAGGATCCCACAAGGTGATGAAATGGGATGAATTTTCCCCTTGTGGAGGAGTTCCTGGATTTGTTGCTTGATCTCCTCATTCTATAAAAAAGAGCAGTGGTAGAATGGTCCATTGGGCAGTGGTGCGCTGGGGTCATATCGATGGGATGCTTGACCTGACAATGCAGAGGTACCCTAGTAGGTGAGGAGAAGATATCTTTGTATTTTTCCATGACCTTGTCCACTTGCTTCTTCTATGTGAAGAGGTCGGTCGCGAAGGCATTGGATGTGGCTGCAATCTTTCTCTCTCCAAGAGAGTGAATTATGAAGAAGACAAACTTCCCAGTATGAGAGATGACCTTCCTTCATTGCTTGGTAGAGATCAAGGAAATAAAACAAGGTGGGACTGCTTCGACTATCCTGTACAATTTCATGTTCAAAGTAATAATAACACTACGAGGACTATACTCATATGCAACATTACATTTACAAAAATAAGGTTGGCCTAGAAGAAAATTACAAAATTTTAGAGGAGCAACATCACACAATATCTCATCTTTGAAGTGCTTGATGTCGTATGACAAACGACATTGTTGGTTGATGTGAAGATCACTTCCTTGACGAAGCCATTCAATCATGTAGGGCTATGGGTGTAGAGTAGTTGGTAGGGCTAGCCGCTTTATGAACTCTTCTAATATGACATTCTTATGTCTACTACTATCAATTATAAAGTGTAGTAGGGTGCATTTTACACACATCTATGAATGAAAGAGGTGCTCGCCTTCTTCTTTCTCACCTGGTTCACTGGGTTGGATCTTGGTGGTAGCAACAGTGGCACTAGGTTCCGCATCAATGATCCATATCCCCCTTTATAGTTCTGAATCAGAGTCAAAACCTGCATTTGAGTTAGAGGCTTTCACCTTAACCACTATTGATTTGTTTTAGCAGAAATCAGTAGTGTTATGGCAAGGGCTCTTATGGAAGTCTCACCACTTCCTGATATCTTTCATTGTCTTTCTGGTGTCCTTATTTTCTTACAGCCTAGATTGGTTGTCATCAGGCTGTCCATATTTCCTCTGTCCTTTGTTTTGCAGGCTTTGGATTCCCTTTACATTCTTTTGATGTGAGGGGTTCCCAGGCCCAAATTGCAGCTTCTTTTGTTTAATCTTTTGCTCGATTTTGATGGAATATCGATAGGTCATGCCTAAGGACGATATGTCCAAAAACTCTATTTTGACTTAGATGTATCTATGTAGACCACCGCGATACTTGAGCACCAGATGTCACTCAGAATATTTGATACCCAGCTTGGTGCACAAGGTATGGAATATATTTGTGAACTTTGACACTTGGTTTCTTTCCTGCCACAGCGTGGTCCATTTAGTATATAGGTCGTCATAACTTCTGACAGAGTAGTATTTTTCCTTGATAGCATCTCTGAAGGATTACCAAATGACCGTGACTATAAATAATGAGGTTTCCTATGTTTCCTTTTTCTCACAGAAAGTATCCCACCAATATTTGACATGAGGAACCACTTTGAGCAGCACAAACATAATCGTTTTTATCTTCAAAAATTTATGGACAAAAAAATACCATTCTAGTAGATTCAACAATTTGTCTACAACATATGCATCTATCTAACCTTCAAATATGGGAATATCAAATTTGATTTGTACCTTTAAGGGACGACGCCTACACTCGAGGATCCCCTTTCGGTCATTTCTTTCCTTTGTTGTGTGAGGGATTCCTTGAGAAACATTTTGAAAGGATCTCCTCTGTCGCCATATTTATTTTCTCCCACCATGAGAGGTCGTTAGGGCATGCAAGAGATTTTTTCCTCAAGATAAACAAGTTCGAGACCCAATTATTTGTACCCTGACCTCATCGGAGACATTCATTAAGAATGATAAGGAGCAGACCACTCTGATACCACTGATTCGTATTTTATGAGAAGAATGAAATGAATACAGATTATTATTATTCTTAACATAGAAACACAATAATAATAGAGATAGAATAAAAGAGATATAGTAAAACTAGTTTCTATTCAATAAGAAAATGTGATGAAAATGTAAAATGCAACAAAAAAAAAGATTGCTAGAATGGTGACATCTTATCTCTGATAAGAGATGTGACGACTGCACTTATTCGCAAGAATCTAGTTACAATGAGTCTCTTCAAGAATTTTTACAATAAACAGGAATGCCAAAACCCTAGACATCGAAAAACGTAACCCTAGGAGATAAAGCACCAAAATTCATCTAGGCCCTGTTGGGGTAAGTTAGTACATCAACTTCCTGGGGTCGTAACTTCTGCATATGATATTTGTTTTAGGGGCATAATAGCCCATTGGAAAGGTCTATCTGAGGAATACACATGTTTCCATCATAATTTGACTGAGACCATATTCTAATTGTGGCGAGCCCTAAAATTGTTGTTGAGGGCTTCAAAATGGCCCCGGAAGTTGAGGACTCGAAATCTAGAAAAACTGTGTCAAACTAGAAAAATTCCAAAATGATCCAGTTGGAATAGGTGGGAGGCCACCAAAATCCAGCTGGATTAGTTGGTTAGGTTCATATTTACCATGCTTTGGCTGTTGCATACTTGTAGAGCTAAATTCCCATTTGTTCTGGTGCCTAAATTTCTACTCAATTTTTATAGCATATCGTTAGGAAGCTCCCAATGGTGAGATGTTTAGGAAATCCATTTCATTTTGGATGTATCTATGTAGAGCCCCACGGTATTTCAAAACCATATTTTGCTCAGAGTCTTTGATAACTAGCTTGGTGCGTAATGTATGGAAAGTATTTGTGAACTTCAACATTGTTTGGCTCTTCTCTTACCTCATTGTGGTCATCTCATGTAATGTTATTCATAGTTATCAATAGGACAGTAATGTCCCTTTACCACATCCACAATAAATTCCCAAGTGGGCTCGGCCCCATATATTCCAGATTCCTCTGTGGAAATTTTCTCCGAGTAAGTTTACCACCATTGTTTGACATGGGGGAGAGCCTTGAGGAGTGTGAAGGTGATATTTTCCCTGTCAGAAAAAATTTGAACAAATAAATAACCTTCTAATAGATTTAACCATGTTTCTAGGGAATCTGCATCTATCTGACCTTCAAATATGATAATATCAAAATTAACTTGTACCTTGAAGGGAGAGGTTCTTCGAAAATGGATGCTTGATGAATACACACTTGTTTCTATTGATAGGCATTGTAGGATGTGTGCAAAATTATTGATCCTTTCGTCCCTCTGTCGCACGAGAGTTTTTTCAAGCAATAGGTTAATAGAATATTATACTCAACTATTTTTATTTTCTGCCACCATCAAGGGTTTCTTGGGAATGAGAGAGTGATTGTCCTCAAGAGAGACAAGCTCGAGACCCAACTATCTATACTCGGCCCTCGTTGGGGACATGCACTAAAAAATGATCAAGAGTAGCCTCCTCTGATACCACTGATCAATATTATTTTCATAACAAAATAAAAGAAGATAAATTACAATGAAATACTCATGAAAATTTATAGAAATAGAGAAATACAACAATACTTCATTTCTATTAATGAAAGAATTGTCAAGAGATTGTAAAAATACAGAGTGCAAGACTTGCTAGAATGGTGGTAGTTTTATCTTTGAGAAGAGATGTGATGACTACGCTCATTCGAAAGAAGATGATTGCAATGAGGCTCTGAAATCCTTTTTATTATAAGCATGAATGCTAAAACCCTAGGCATCAAAAAAACCTAACCCTAGGAGATGAAACGCCAAAATTCATGTGGGTTTGGTTTGGGTAAGTTAGTACATTAACTTCCTGCGGTCGTAACGTTTGCATACGATCTTTGTTTTATGCGCGTGATAGCTCATTGGAAAGGCCTTTTTGAGAACTACACATTATGCCATCAAATTGTGACTATGTCTACATTTTTACTGTGGAACGCAAAAAAAAAATGTTTAGGGTCCCAGAACGGCTCTGGAAGTACAAAAAGATGTGCTAACATGAAAAATTCCAAAATAAGCCAGTTGGATTAGGTGGGAGGCCACCAGTCTTTGCCTGGAAGATGTGTAGGGATTCAGATATCCCCAGAAGTGTAGAATCCACAATTAAAAAGAAGTAAAGAAGAACATGTTGAATTAAATACTAACAAGAGGAGCTAGTTGAAATAGGTTTGTAGCCACCAATATCCACCTTTATCACCTATGATACCTTCATATATGACAACGACAGCTTGGAGGAAGTGACTTTATACAAATATCTTGGAATTGATAATCACCAGAATCTCAACTGGAATTATAGCATTGAGAAAATGATTATTGGGTGATGTAAAACTTATTTGGGCTTGAAAATAATTGTAATCAATTGATATTTGGAGTTGAGAGAAGAAGAAATTCCTCTTTGAGACTCTTGCTAAACCTATTATTCCTTATGGATGTAAAGTATAGGGTTGTAGTATCTCTTGTGAATCATGGAGAAAAATAGAGAAAATACAAAAGAATTTTATAACCTATAATCTCAAAATTAAAGAAATACGCCATATCCCATCCTCCTCTTAGAAACAAACCTCTCCCCCATTGAGAGCATGACTATGACTAGATACCTAATGTATAATAACAAGTTAAACAACATGGAAGACAAGAGGCTTCCTAAAATTGCTTCAAAATCTAGTCGTAACCACCATCGACTCAAGCGAGAATGGCATAAAGATGAAAAAAAATAAATTAAGGTATTATAAGGATGCAATGAACCCTAATATAGAAGATCAAAATTGGCATTGGTCAATTCCTAAAACTCCATGGGATTAAAGAGTGTGTCACCTTTGTGACACTAAGAAGGTTGAAGATGAAAAACACTTTCTCTTAGATTGTCCAACCTATACCCATATTAGATCTCATTTTCAAAATATTTGTCACACTACCAACCATCCTAACCTCTTAACTCAATAAAACTATGGTGATCTTGGAAACCTTCTCTTAATGGTTTTTGAGAAAAAAAAATAATTCTAAAGAATTGCAAGTAATCACTTACCCTCTTAAGGTATGATAGACCAATTCGGTCTTAGTGGAAGTTAATCATCATCATCATTATAAAATATTTTAATATATTAAAAAATATATTAATATTTTTTTGATATATCTTATAGTGTTAATATTTTTTAATACTTTAATATTAATTTATAAGTAAGCATAGATCTATATTAACTTCCGATTTATCAAATGGATCAAATCTCTAGAGATGAAAAAAAAAATTAAAATATAAAATTTGAAAAAGATTAAAAATTTGCACCTCTAAAGATTTGACCCCTCTCAACATTTGATAAATAGAACGTTAAGCTGAATATATATATATAATTTATGTTAAAACAATATAATATATAAAATAATTAAAATTATATTTACAAATATACATAATATAAATCTTATAAATCTGATCTAAATTTAATTTAAAAATTTAGTTTTAGATGGGAGGTCTGCATTAATGAACTTCAATAGAGTTTATTTATAATTAAAAAAAAAAAAATCCCAAACTCGTTGTCTTGTAATTATTTAACATGGACATAGTTCTACAAATCCATTTGGTGGCAAAAATGTAAAGACGCACAGTTGTAATATATATAATTATTTAACATGGACATAGTTCTACAAATCCATTTGGTGGAAAAAATGTAAAGACGCACAGTTGTAATATATATATATATATATATATATATATATATATATATATGAGAGAGAAAGAATTTATTTATACTTATATATACCGCTCGGGTTATGAACTCATTGATGTCATGGGCATATAACCCCAGCGTTTAATTAATGCTACAACCACTCATGATTCGAAGGGGATCCGTAGCTCTAGTCCAGCCAGTCATGAGAGCAGTAAGTTGTTTGATATGGCAAGTGTATCATCTCCATTTCATATGAGTTTTACCCTTCGAATTTATTCTGTTAATTATATAAAGTTGAATTTATTCTGTTAATTATATAAGCTGAATTTATTCTGTTAATTATTAAATTAAATATAAATCTTATAAAAACCTACTATTTCACATCTCTTAGTTTAGTTGGAATCCTCAAATTGTTTTGCGGCTGATTTCTTTGAAAAAAATATAAGATTTAAAAGCTGAATTTATTATCTTAATTATATAATTAAATATAAATCTTATAAAAACAATTTTGTTTTCAGTATTTTATTTTATAATATTTTTATATTGAATTAATTTTATTAATATAAAATTTCTTTTTTATTATTTAAAAAAAAAAAGATATTGAATTTTACAAATTATAAAATATTTATTAAATAATTTTATAAATTATAAAATATTCAATATTTATGGAATGAAAAGAGATTTAAAATTGAAATCATAAATACCATTTTATTTGAAAAAAAATTCTTTTATTGGAAATGACCAGATTTTTAGGATAATATTGAATATAATAATTATTTCTAATACATAACCATGAACTCTCAATACCATATAATATAGGAGAAGTTTTTAAATATAAATAATTTTTATTAATGGAATTACTTTAGTAAATTATAATCAAAATTTGATTACAAAGATCACTTTGTTAAAGGGAGAATTACAACGAGATAGTTTACTTGTATTTCACTACAAAATTTATTTATATAATTAGTTTGATTAATATGTTTTTTTCCTGAAGAAATATTATAGCAATTTTATGAAATGATAAATTTCCATTGAATACTTCAAATATGGATTTTTTTTATGACATCAATGATGCTAGAAGAAAATAGATTAACCAACATAGCATGTGGTTGTGGTTATGACTATGAATTGTTTGACAAAATTTTACTAAAAATGATTAGATTTTGTTGTTTCACTTTATTTGGTCATATATTTATAATCTTCATTTAATTTTTGAATGTCTAAGTCTAACCAATCAAGATGTTGCATGAGATACTAGTTTTTTACAAGTTTTATGGAACACCCCTAAAATATATAATCAAACATACATATGTTAGCCATAATTTATTTTATAAAAATAGTAAAAATTTTATTTGCTAGTTCACCATATTAATATATTTGCTTCTATGTATAAGTGCATTGTAAAGGTAGGAGAGCCTCCAAAATATGGATATTTAGGTCTTAAGCAAGAATTTATTTGGTGGAAAATTGGAAATAAAAAAAAAAATCTCTTAAAAATTTGAAAACACATTTCTAATAACTAAAATTCTTAAACTATTATAATATACACTTAAAAAAAATGCAAAATATTTTTTAATATCTTAAAATTTCAATAAACACAAATTTCAAAAAATCCATTACCAACAGAGCCCCAAAGGATTTATTAAAATTTATTTATGTATTAATTTAAAACTAATTTTATAATTCACATATTTTTTAAACTATTTTTATTACTATATTCAAATCCAATCATTAAAAAAACAACTTAACTACCTCTAATAACTTTATAATAAAACTTTTTTATAAATAAAAAATAAATCTTAAATTAAAAATCTTAATTTAAAAAAATATAAAAAACATTTTTAATTTTTATATTATTGTAATCATATTGTTAAACACTAAAAAACTAATTCTTTTATAAAATTTTACACATTCAAACTCAAGATTTTAAAAGTTCAACCAACATGTTTGCAACCAAATCCTGAATTTCAAGATTTAACTAACAAAACTATAAATTTAATAATGGTAATTACCATATTAATATTTTCCTACAAAACTCATATACATCTAAGTATCTGATACCATGCATAAAATTTCAAGTTCCTATGACATAAAATTTCCCAAAATTAAAATTAAAATTATATGTACTCCCAAATTAATGAGGTCCGCATCGTTATCCTCTACAGTGAAGAACAATGTCACTCCATTCATACAAGCAAATATTTTAATCCTCATTCAAAGATCTCCTTCAAATAATTCTCAATTGTTGTCAACAGTTTCTAGAAGTTGCTCGTTACCTGCTCATTTTTTCCGTCAATGCTCCAGGTATTTGTCTTCTAGTTGCGTATTTTTTTTCATTAACCATAATTTGCGTTAACATACTCCTAGTTTAACTTTAACATTGAATATCAAAATAAAAAATAAAATTATTTAAAAGTTGTGAAATTGTTTGGAATATTATAGTCACTTTTCAAATTCTCCTTCCACAAAAAGGGGCAGAAATTAAAATTGATATGAAGACTTCCTAGACAATGTCTCTTCCTTGCTACTTTATCATATATAGAATTTAATACCAATTTCTGTCTCTTGAAAAATTTTGTTCTTAAACCAAGTTATACTTCAGTTGACCCGTAATAAATTTTAGGTGACATATATAACAGGTCATATATTTTATTCTAGAGCAGTTAAAACAAATTTCTATTGCAACACGTAGATCATACCATATCACATCAAAGGATATCATGAATTAAGAATGCATTTACCTGGGAAAGTCCCTTCGATGTTTTGTCCAACCCAATGGATCTAACACTCTGGCTTTCCCAGAATTTTCTCGCTATTGTTTTCTTTTCACTGATAGGTTTTTTTTACATCACTCGGTACATTTTTTAAAAAAATACTCTTATATCAGTCGGTCCGGTCGGTCCGATGGGCATTGTGTGTAAAATGATTAGGAGTTTGACCATTGATCAGGAAAAAAGTCAAATTAACGTCCGAGAAACCTTAGCATTAATATAACAGAAAATCCTTCCTTTCTTTGAGAGTTTAGAAAGGTGCAATTGAGAACTATGTTTCTTAATCCAGCGAAATCATGTATGAATGAAGGTAAAAGACACAGTAAGATCTGAACCCTGGACCCTTGAATTTAGACTAACAAAGTTTTAGAAAAAACCATCTCAAACTATAATTTACTTGCTCGTACATGATGATAAAGAACAACAATCTACCGTGCATGCACAATATAGCACAGAGATGGAGGAAAATTGCTCAAAAGAACCTCGAACAAACCTAGCAATGATATGGTCGACTTAGCATGAAAAATCCTTTCTCTTTTTTTAGTGATACTACTAATCACTATTGTACTCAAGCCTGAAAAGAATGAAAGTGAAATATACTCTAAAATCTTAGCCCAAAAGCAAGTAAATATTAAACTAACCTTAACCTTAACCCTAAGCATGTAACGGATTCTAAGAATACCATGTCAAAATAACCTCAACCCTCAAATTTAAATGTACAATTTAATCCAATCAATCTAATCTAATTTGGTAAGTTTATACATCTCGGAAGCTATGAAGCTATGAGAAGGAAACAGTAGAGTAGTTAATCTACCTGTTTCTGATGATGCAGATTCTTTTTCTTCTACATTCCCACCGTTTTCCTTTTGTTTATCAAAATGGTAAATAGTAAGTGAATGATACTTCTACAATCAGTGGGCCAAGCCATGAACAATACAATGAATTCTCTGTAATTCTCTTCTATTCCTGACACAAAATTAATAAAAAAATAAAAAAACCTAAATTTAAGATTCAATGGACATTGAAAATGCATCCAATAAAAATGATTGAATTAAGAAAAGGAAGGAACATATTAAAGAGATCTTATCACTATTTTGTTGTATGGTAAATCAGATCCTCCAAACACGAGATCCATTCCTTCCTCCTGCTAAATTAAATTTAAACACAATGACAATCAAATGAAATCAGAGATAAATAATTTTATGAATTAATTTCAATTACATTTCTATCAAATCATATTAAAACAAAAAACCTACATAATTACATTTGTATCGAATCAAATTAAAATAAAAAAACCTACATACTTGCTATTATAACTAATTTGACGAACTAACACTGATCCAATAAACTCACCTTGAAAGAATTAAGGCATATGCAGATCAGGTTAGCCCCTCCAATCTCCATGCCGCCATCATCTATATGAGCTCCAAAGGTTTTGTATGGCCTCAAATGTTTACGTGTTCTGCCATGATCTCCCTTCTCTCAGTTATCAAATGACTCAAATAATACAAAATTCATGCTTCAAACATGAACACATAAAAATGCCTACAAATATACAACACATTCAGAGCTCTCCATAGAAGGACCGAATACTCAACTAAACAATTAAAATGGAGAGGTAAATACTCCTCAATCCAGCTTCTAATATAACTAATTTGACGAACTAACACTAATCCAATAAACTCACCCTGAAGAAATTAGGGCATATGCATATGAGGTTAGCCCTCGAATCTCCAGTCCACCATCATCTATCATGTTTCCAGGTTCTCCCATGATCTCCCTTCTCTCAGTTATCAAATGACTCAAACAGTACAAAATTCATGCTTCAAACATGAACACATAAATATGCCTACAGATCAGAGCGCAGGATCCTACACTACAACGCCTAACATGGACAAAGGAGACGGCTAACATGCAAAAAGAAAAAAACAAAGAAAAGGAGGAGCGGATGAGCTAGCCGACTCATACAACGATTATAAATCGATTGAACATTTAATTTGGTTTGTTCAGGATAGGATAGGATATAACCGTTAGATCCAGAGAGAATCCAATGTATAAATTGATCCGTCAAAACAAGACCACTATCTTAATAAACCTAAACGAAACGGAAATGTCTGGCAGAAATTCAAATTTAGTCGTTGGATAAGATTATAAGTACAATCCAACGATAGAATTTACTGTGCTTTTTTAACTGTAAATTTTTTAAACTATTTAACAATTATCGAGCAACGTGGCAGCTAAAAATTCAAATATTATAACGGTGGATGTCTGTTTGCTTAGATGCTTTAAATTTTCCGTTGTAGACAGACCCTGCAGTTTAGGTTTATTTCCTAATTTAACAAATTTAACAGTAGGCTTTAATAAAAAAATCTAACCATTTTGCAAGGAAAAGAAATCAAACTAAACGCTTAGATGCTATTGGTAAAGGGTTTTTTAATAAGACTAACCATGGGTTTTTTTAATAAGACTAAACCAATTCACGTTATCTACATCACTCGCATTTAAATTTATTTCAAAATTAAAATTAGTCGATAGATTTGGGGAGGTAGTTAAACATTGGTAAAGGGTTTATGAATCTAAACTTCTTAGTGATGTTGCTTATTTATTAAACTAAGCGATTAACATTTACATTTATATATTTATAATATAAAAATATGATATTACTTAAGATAAAGCAAAATATTTTATTTTAAAAAATAAAATATAATATTTAAGAAAATAATAAATAACATTGCATATTAAATATTAAATATAGATGTAATAATATATATATATTTTTATGTTATTTAAAAATAAAATTGTGATATTATTACATTTTAATAATAACAAATTAATAAATTGCAATACTTTTTAGGATGAGAATAATTTTTTTGTGGGGATTATTTAATGGGTCATTCATAAAAAAAATATTGAAAAGATAAGGTGTAAAATTTAAATCTTCTTTGTGGATTATTTTTGGCTTAAAGTTGTAATTTATGTGATATTATATTTCATATTGTTATAATGACATAGTAAAGTAATAGTTGATTGATTACATGGTGAGTATGTTTTCTTGCACAACCCTCTTCTCTTATATTGTGCACAACAAATAATAATAATAATAATCCATAAACAGAGCACTCTATAGAACCACTTCTCATATGATCACCATCATACCCATTTAAAAAAAAATGGATACACTGAACAAATAACACCTTGGAATTAAGCTCTAAACATGACATTTATATGAAGTCAAGAATGTTCAATCTTATGTGGATACAACAATGGGGAGTTTTGATACCCTAAGTGTGGAAACTAGGGATTTATACTAGTTGTGTTGAGACCACCCTATGGAATTTTAAGATGAGTGTTAAAGAATGAACCCCTCAACCCCTTCAATGTAGTAACAATTAACGGTTTTTGACCTCTAGGTTCTCCCTCCCTTGCGTTCATCTACACGAAGTGCTTTAATGTTCATCATTATGAAGACATCTACCCCTACAAATGCCTTCTCTTTGACCCTACTTCTCACCCAACCAATGACTTGTAATGGAAACCCACTCATTTCTCCCTCTCCTCAATTTAGATAATATATTTATTTATGCTCATGTAGAAATTCTCTAACATCTTGACATGGAACACATTAAAGAAAAAATACCTTTGCAACGTTTAATGAAGGTTTATGGAATGAAGGATTTTATGGGGTGATGCCATAGATCATGTTTGTTATTCCAACGATCTAAAATTGCCTCTCTCCATGGTATTGGAAACCCATCTTATCTAAATAGTTCGAGAAATAATTGCCTCTCTCTATGGCATTGGAAACCCATCTTATTTAAATAGTTCGAGAAATTTGGGATGGCCATAAATACCCTAACCTCACACTAAGAAATGATTCCCCAAAAGTAAGTATAAATTATACTAAATGAAAAATAAAGAATTAATTTTATGTTTAAATATATGTAAATCTACAATAAACCTAAAATGCAGATTTGTCTACAATGGAAAATTTAGAGCATTAAGAAAAAAAAAAAAAAACATTATAATATTTGAATTTTTATTTGCCACGTCTGTTCGATAATTAAATAAAGCTTGTTTGCCACATCCGTTAAGATAGTTTAAAATGATTAGTAAAATTTACCGTCAAAAAAGCACAGTAAACGCTACCGTTGGATTGTATTTATAATCATATCCAACGGCTAAATTTGAACTTCTGCCAAACATTTCTGACACTTCCGTTTGGTTCATGTTTATCAAGATAGTGATCTTGTTGTGACAGATCAATTTATACCATTGGATTCTATCTGGATCTAACGGTTATATCCTATCCTGAATAAACCAAATTAAATGTTTAATTGATTTT
>ML777126.1:1327150-1329650 GCA_009831015.1 Picea engelmannii
GATGAGGACCTAGTCAATTAATTTGGGATTATATGGAATTTTAACTTTACCCTTTGAATGATCAATTGGAAATTTTATCATTCAAAAGGAGTAGACACTTCCATTTGGTTTAGGTTTATTAAGAATGTGATCTTGTTCCAACAAATCAATTTATACCATCGGATTCTATTTGATTTAACTTATACGGTTATATTCTATCCTACATAAACCAAATTAAATGTTTAATAGTTGTATGAATCCGCTAGGTCATCCGCTCCTTCTTTTTTCTGCTTTTTGCTTTGGGCTTGCTCGACCGCGCCTTTCTCCATATTAGGCATTGTAGTATAGGGTCCTGCTATGGAGTGCTCTGATTGTGCTGTATATTTTTATGTGTTCATGTTTGAAACGTGAATTCTCTATTGTTTGAGTCATTTGATAACTGAGAGAACATAAATCGTGGCAGAACTCAAAACACATTTGAGATCATTCAAAACCTTTGCAGCGCATACTAGATGATGGTGGCATGGAGATTCGAGGGGCTAACCTGATTTGCATATGCCTTAATTCCTTGATTGTGAGTTTATTGGATTAGTGTTAATCGAATTGGATATATCAGCAATATTTAGGTCTTTAATTTAATTGCTTCCTGGTTCCTTCTTTTGTTTTAATTTGATTCGATACAGAAATAACTGAAATTATTCCTTAAAAATTATGTCTGATTTCATTTGATTTCTGTTATATTTAAATTTAATTTCTCAGGAGAAAGGAACAAATCAATTATTATGTTTGGAAGATCTTATATGCCATACAATATGGTAAGTTCTCTTTAATGGTTTTCTTCCTCTTCTTGATTTAATTAATTTTATGGGATTCATTTTCAATGCCAATTCTCTTCTTGATTTAATTAATTTTAATTTTATGGGACTCATTTTCAATGGCAATTCAATTTGTTTATTAAAAATTAAATTTTTACTTTTTAAAGAAAATGAAAATGATGGAATTTTGTACACAATCAAATGGAAATGTAGAAGAAAACGAATCTCTGCAACATCAGAAACAGGTAAATTAACCTATGGTTTCCCTTTCATAGTTTCTCTATCTATAAACTTAGCAAATTAGATTAGATTGATTGTAATGTAATAGATTGGATTAAATGATGCGTTTAAATTTGAGGTTATTTTGATATGGTGTTATTAAAATCCGCTAGCTTATTAGGGTGAAGGTTAGTTTAATAGTTTTTCTACATGCTTATTAGAGTTAAGGTTAATTTAATAGTTACTTGCTTTTGGTAGAGTATATTTTACATTCATTATTTTTTTCATGGCTTGAGTAACATAGTGATAGTGATTAATAGTAACACTAAAAAACGAGAAAGGGTTTTTAGTGCTAAGTCGACCATATCAATGCTGGGGTTTGTTAGAGATTGCTTTGAGCAATTTTCCCGTCTCTCTTCCTGTCATTCGGTGCTAGTTGTGCATGCAGTGGACAGTATGAACAAGTAAACAATAGTTTGGCATGGTTTTTTTCAATGTCCGTTAGTTTAATGCGCCTTTCCCAATTCTCAGTATGTTTTTTTTTCAATGTCCGGCCTTTCCAAACTCTCACATGTTTTTTTTCAATGTCCGGCCTTTCCAAATTTTATGTACAGCATTATATAGGTAGTTGTATTGTATAAAAATATTACGATGATTGTTATAATTATTAAATTAGGGTTTGGATAATTAAATCTTGAAATTCAAGATTTGGTTAAAAACATGTTTGTTAAATTTTTAAAATTGAGTTTGGTTGTGAATCAAGTTTTGTGAACCAAGTTTTATAAAAAAGGTTAATTCAGTAGTTGCTTAATAATTGAGATTGAATATAATAATATAAATAGTTAAAAAAATATTTAAAATTAGTTAAAATTTAATATATAATTAATGAGTTAAATAAATTTATTAAAATAATTTTAATGATTTAATGTTTTGAAAATATAAATTTAAAAATATTATATGAGAGAATTTTTTATTTTTTTTCTTAAAAATAAAAAAATAAAAAATAAAGCTCGTAGGGGTGTAGATCGATTGGCAAGTGCCATGTAAATTGAAGGAAATATGTAAAAAAGAGGTCTCAAGGTCTATTCTCACCCCGATTTACTCGGAGGGCGTGCTTGCGGGCTATGCGTTTCTCCCTAGGGGTTATAAGGAAGCCGGTAGGATTCGACCCCGTGTCATGCGATATGTTTCTCCCTAGGGGTTATAAGGAAGCCGGTAGGATTCGACCCCGTGTCATGCGATATGCCGTTGTTACCGATTCCCCTAGTTACAAAAAAAAAAAAAAAACAATAAATAAATAAATAAGAAAAGTTAAAAAAACTATTTAAGCCATGTTACACTTGATCGTGTTATGTTACACACTAGATTAGTCAGAAGAAGTTGAACTCTAAACCTCTTTGAAACTTCATTTTCACGGCACTTGTCAATTGAACTACTCTCCTGAAAACTTTAATTTTAATATTTAATGTTTTAAAAATATTAATTTA
>ML777126.1:1334650-1338068 GCA_009831015.1 Picea engelmannii
CACAACCATGGAAGGAACCCGCATGTTGCAATTATTCCATTCTTTGCAAAACCATTCTCCTGCATCATGATAGCGAGCATCTCGAGTGGGACAGGGTAAGATACTAAAATTAGAGCAGCACTAGCGAGTGCGACATAATTAACATGCTAAAATTAGAGCACTAGCGTAACATACTAAAATTATAGCACTAGCGGCAGAGACATAATTATCATCCTAGTTTTAAACTCACTGAGCAATTAACAAAATATGATTTATGCTACACACATAGAATAACACTAGTGTAAAATTTTGAAACTATAATAGTTTTGGATATACATTAATAGTTCATAAATATTTATGACAAAGAGTGTCCTCGTCAATCCCATCCGATTGCTATAACAATGAGCTAAAACATTTTGAAGTTTTTTTGTCTTTCTAAGCAGATCTCTGAATGCATAAGTTGGTGCTAGAGAAAGCAAGTACGAGTTATTGCCATTTTTTGAATCTGGTAACAAGGTGTGCTATACTACTTTACAATTGCTATACTACTTTACAATTGTTGATTGAGTAACACATTTCTTAACGATAACTTTGCATATATTTAGTTTAAATTCAAGGGCCCAGGGTTCCGATCTTAGAGTGTCTTTTACCTTGATGCATACATGATTTCCGCGGATTAAGAAACGTGTGCCTTCCCAAACTCGGAAAGAGAGGAAGAATTTCCTGTTATATTAATAATAGGGTTTTTCGGAGGTTGCTCTGATTTTAAACCTGATTCATTTGCAAATCTAATATTAATGAATCCATCGTGCTTCAACATCAACGTTACAGTACTTTCTATGGAATTTAATTGTCATCTGTGTTAGTTCGGTTTCTGGTTTTACTCATTCACTCATGAGATCCGCAAACTGCATCTTAAAATTTTAGAGTCTAGACTTAGCAATACTAAACGTTCCAATGCATAACCGATTAATCATGACATCTGTCAATAGCTGGGTGATTATGTTATTAGAAAATATAGGATCTTCCCATCTAAAATAATAGTGCCCTGTTTCAGAGGGGATTGCAATAAATGCAATTGATGTAAGTCTGAAAACTCAATTAGTTTAAATGCAATTGCTATAAGTGTGGAAACTCAATTAGTTTAATCTGAAGAGTATATTTTCCATTAAATTAGGTAAAACCTTACAAACTGGAAGCTTGAAAAATACAGGAGTCAGAAAAGGTTACATTGTATTAACTATGTAGAACTTTCCTTCTATCGAGCCTATCTATACTGAATAATTCAACAACTAGGATCCCTTTTAAAGGATCCATTTTATTTTAAAATTGTTGTATGAAGAGAGTATTGCTATCCCTTCCAATCCAACTATTTTCAAAAATAAATTTGTATCCCTTGGATTTTTTGTTCCTATTATTGTTATTGTTGCATCCTTTAGATTTTTTGTTCTTATTATTGTTGCAATATCATAGGACACATGTCTCTTCTACTCAATTCAAAATTTTCAAAATTTGGATGTGCATCGTAGTCCTTGTGACATGGTTGTGACCCCATCCATTGTTATTGGAGTAGGCTAGAGAGCAAACAGGCCTGCCATAAAAATAACTCCAAGATTACTCCTGAATTAACCTACTCCATTACTATTTATATTAGTTCTTATCTCATTATCATATCTGCACAGATCCATGTTCCCATCCACTTCATACCATTTGAAAATATACTTAAAAGCTAGAGGGCTGCGCACCTTCCATACTTAAATTCCCAAATGTGAATGGGGATGGCTTGGATGCATTTCCTCTCATTAAAGGCGGAAATGGTCTATCTAAAGCCGTATAGAGGTCATCTAAGAACCAGAGCCTTTGCCATCATCTAAGAACTAGACCCTCTAACCATTTCCAATATTCCTCCTGTCGGTGTTGTTGTCATTTTCCTTAAAGGATTATTTTGATGATATTTTATCTTTCCAGCAGAGTGACTTCCATCTGTTTAAATAATCATTAACACGTATGCATATTTGATATGTTTGGGCTTTGTTTAAATAATCATTCACGCATATCCATATTCCATATGTTTGGGCCTTGTGTTATATAATTAGAAGAGGAGGTTCATTTGAAATTAAAAATATTTAATTTTTTTTATTTATTATTTATAATAATTTTTTATATTTAACTGTAATTTCAAAGATTTATCAATTTATCTATTTAATTTCAATTTTAAAGTTTTACCAAATTTGAAGAATTTACTTAATATCTATTCAACTTCAAAGCTTATCAAACTTGATGCCACATTGACAACTATGATTGAAGAAATAAGAATAACAAAGACAAAATCACTCAAATCCCTTCTTAGGATTTAAATGTGAACTTTTCCTGTAACTATAAAAACAACAAGGATATTGGATCATTCAAACTAAATAAAACCCATCTTCTAAGACTTTTTTTCATGTAGATGAATAGAGATATATATGATTGTGATTCATAATATTGATATTATTATTCTGACCTATCATGGCTACTCAATCTCCATTGAGTTATTGGTTTTTATTGCAAGGGCTATGTATAGTATTTAACATTTAGTTTTTTGGTCATAACATGTGCCCTTTGTAAGAAAGGATTAAACTTACTTTAAGTACACGAAAATTGCAAACAAACTCCTAAAACAAAATGACAAAATCCTAAAACAGGATGACAAACTCCTACTGTTGTAGTTTGTAAAACACAAATTAGCATAAGACAATCAATACAAATACGTTATGTGGTTCACCCAAATGTTGGGCTACGTCCACCAAGCATAGGTATCGGTTGTCTTATTATTCAACTAATGGAGATTACAGTAGGGTCTCACTCCTTTCTGACACACCAGCCTCTACGGACATACATCAAATTTATAGAAATGTACATTAGAAACTGATTATTAAATGTAATCTCATCCATATTCTAACTTGGTCACATTGGTTACAACCAACCCTGGTTTATAGGATCTGAAATCCTATTCATGGATGAATTGTTGTCACCATTTCCAACAATCTCCACCTTGACAACAATTAACCTGATACCTCGCTCTTGCTTCTGTTCATCACCTTTTCTGCAAGCCAAGAGAAGCCAAGCACCATTGTAGCTTCTCTAATAGTACTGTCTTTGTGAACATGTCTGCACAGATCTCTTTTGTATGCACTTTTTCAAGAGAGACTCCACCTTCATCGATGACCTGTCTTACAAAATGGTACTTGATAGGTATATGTTTTGTTTTACTGTGATAGGTTGGATTCTTAGCCAAGTGAATAGCACTCTGACTGTCACAAAGTAACTTTACTTTGTCCTGTATCCTTCCAAACTCACCAAACAAACCTTTCAACCAAACTGCCTCTTTGCAAGCATGTGAAGCAGCTACATATTTTGCTTCTGTAGTGGATAAAGCAACAATGTTCTGTAGCTTTGA
>ML777126.1:1416128-1451564 GCA_009831015.1 Picea engelmannii
ATTATTCTCGTCCACTTCACTGTGTGTTTCCTATGAGATCATAGGTTTCATGCTTGTAATCATTTCCCCTTTTCACCATGAGAGGGCCTACTTATATAGGTTTAGAGAGGTCCAACAACTTGAAATATCTTTGGGGTAAGTTGAGGATTTTCCTCCTTCAGTTAGGGATCTTCCCTAAGATCATGGCTTGACCAAGGATTCCAATCCCACTGCCTGCAAATATTGAAGAGATATTTTCCTCATTCTTCTCAACAAACCAATTTTCTCCCAGAATAGGTAGCGCTCTCCCAAAAGGGGAATCATAGTGCTATAACACTCCCTAACAATGCATAGGGGGGTGTCAGTACTCCTAACAGTAGCAACGCTCCTCAAAAAGGGTAGTCAGAGTGTTATAACACTCCCTAAGAGTGTATAGGGAAGCACCAGCACTCCTAACAGTGGTATAGGGGAGCGTTCTCCTTAGAAACTCAATTTTTAGTGGTTCTTTCAAATGGAAAGAGGTTTATAACTCTGTTAACCAATTCCTCTTCTTCCAAATCAAATTTTTGAGGTGTTTCAAGTTTCCTTCCAATGTCAGTATAAGCACGACATAGGAATTATGGCAGTATGCTTTTTCTGACATTTTCGACACTTGCGAACAAAATGCGACACTTGCGACACTTGTAATGACGACACTTGCAACACTATCGAAGTGAGTAATTTTGATGTGTAACACCCTTGAAGGAAATCCTATTTTATGAGGGAAATGTATTGTGGCTATGGATGATGGAGAATATTGTATTATGAGATAGCAGACTGTGAGAGAAAGAAGAGGAAGTTACAGCGGGTTTGCTAGAGGTTGTATCCCTTCATATGATGGATAATAATAAAGGAAGGACCTGTAAAATTTTATATTGGACATAGCTCACACTGGGTGAACCACGTAAATCTGTGTCTCTATTGTATTGTGTATCTTCTATGTTTTGTTTCCTCATTTGTTTTATTTTATTACTCCACGGTCTTGTTTTTATAACAACAATCACCATCATGACACTCTTTCCTTCAAACTTCGGTAAGCCTATGATGAAATTCATGGAAACATCCTCCCAACACTGACTTGGGATGGCTAATGGTTGTAAAATACCTGGGGTCTTAATTGTTTCCACCTTATTTTGTTGGCAAACCAAACATTTTTCTATAAACCTTTGAACATCAGTTTCAAGGCCATCCTAAAAAAATTCCTTCTTGACCCTATCATAGGTTTTCTAAAATCTAGAGTTCCCTCCTACCAAAGAGGTGTGAAATTCCAATAGTACCTTTTATTTGATTTGGGAGTTATTACGTAAATATAAACGATCTTTGTACCATAGTGAATCATTTTTCCATGTAAATGTATCTGATGCACTAGAATCCTGCTGCAACCTTTGAATGAGAGTCCTCACATTTTTGTCATTCTTCCATTCATTCCTCACTTCTATTATCCAATCGGGTTGGATGATCAATATAGCACAAAGAAAGGCCTCAACATCTTCATCCTTTATTGAGAGTGCATTTGACACAACAATTTCATTCCATTTTTTATAGATGATTTCAAAATCATAACCTAATATCTTGGTCACCTATTTTTTTTGTTGTTCTAAAGATAGTCTTTGCTCCAAGAAGTATTTAAGGCTATCATGATCTGTTTTGACCTTGAAGTGCCTACCTATTAGGTAAGGGTGGAATTTCTTCAATGCATGTAGTATCTCCATAATTTCCTTCTCATAAATGGGTTTGTGTAATTCCTTTCCCTTGAGTGGCGGACTTTCAAAAGCCAGGGACCTTCCTTATTGCATTAGGATAACACAAATGCCATTTCCTAAGGCATCACATCCACAATAAAGGTTTTTGTGAAGTCTGGTGTGGTCAAGACAAGAGATTTACACATCACCTATTTAACCTGTTCAAAATCTTTAGTTGTCTCTAGAGTCCATGAAAATTCATCCTTCTTAGTTAGTGTTGTTAAAGGTGTTGTTATTCTCCCATAGTTCCGAACAAACTTGCGGTAGTAACCTATCAAACCCAAAAATCCTCTAAGATTCTTCAATGTTTTGGGAATCATCCAGTCCATCATGGCCTTAATCTTGTTAGGGTCTACCTTGAAACCTTCATGAGATACGATATGACCCAACTAATATACCTCCTTCACCCCAAAGAAACATTTGGACAGTTTGGCATATAGTTTTTGCTCCTTTAGTAGTTGCATCACATTGTCAACATGTCACACATGATCCTGCCAAGACATTCTATAGATTAGTATATCATCAAAAATACTAACAGAAATTTTCGAAGGAAGGGCTTGAAAATGGTATTCATCAAACCTTGGAATGTGGAAGGTGAATTTTTAAGGCCAAAAGGCATGACCAAAAATTCATAATGGCCTTCATGAGTTCGGAATGTTTTTTTTGGGATATCTTCTTCCTTCATTGTAATCTGATGATACCCTGAATGAAGATCCAAATTTGTGAAATATATTGCTCCATGTAGTTCATCTAACAATTTATCAATGATAAGAATGGGAAACTTATGTTTAATAGTGATCTTGTTGATCTCTCTATAATATGGACACATATGCCATGAGCCATATTTCATGAATACCATTACCATCGGTGAAGAGTAAGAACTTTGGCTAGGTATAATAATGCTAGCCTCTAACATTTCTTCAACCATATGCTCAATTTCACTCCTCTGGGCATAAGAGTATCTATACAGCCTGATGTTAGGAGGAACACTCCCAGGAATTAGGTGAATATCATGATCATGATTTCGAGTGGTTGGAAGACCTTTGGGAATATCTTCAAATTCTTTGGAATGCTTATCAATGATCCATTGGAGATCTAGGGGAATAGATGGCTTAGATGTTTGAACATATAGTGAGCATAGCTGTGAAATAACATCTTGATGCCTCGTTTTCAATAATTTTTTCATTCCATTAAGGCTTATCACCTTACTAGGTGTCCTTGTGATACCTCTTAACTCAATTTATTTTCCTTCCAATGAAAATTTCATGAAAATTTCTTGAAAATTAAAAGCCATTGTTCCTAATGATTGTAACCATTGGATTCCTAGTACAACATAAACAACACCCATGGGTATAGCAATCATTGGACTATTCATTACATATTCCCCCAATGTAATATTGATCCTACTGCATTTTCCTAAGCAATTGATAGTTCCTCCATATGCAATCATGACTTGAAACTCTAGCGCTGGATATACAAAGCAATTGAGAGCTTTGGATAATTTATAGTGAATGAAATTATGAGTACTACCAGAATCAATTAGGACTATTACCTTTTTATTTTTGATATATCCTTCGATCTTGAGGTTTTGAAGCATGTTAATTCTAGCTAATGCATTACACGATATCGTGGGAATCAACTCTTCAGAAGAAATCTCTTATATGTTTTCATCTTGAGATCGTTCTTGTTCTTGTTCTTGTTCTTATTCCTCTTCACAATCTATGTAGAATAATTTCTTCTCACCACACTTATGTCCCTTACTGTACTTGTTTTCACAATTACATAATAAACCTTTTGCTTTTATTTTTTCCAATTGTTGAGGTGTCAACCTTGTAGGTTGAGGTGTTTTAGAAGAAGGAGCATTATTGTCTCGATATATGTTAGGATTGGTCCTTCTAGTAGCCATAGCCATATTTTTACTTTCAACATTTCTTTCCACCCTAAATGCATTCTCCAATGATTTGGGTTCCCAAAGTCGAACCTCGTGTTGAATGTTATCCTTTAAAGTTCCTATGAATACATCAATCAAGTGCTAATCTGGAATATATGTTACCTTTATATTCAATTGTTGGAAGTTCTCAATGTGCTCTGTAACTGAACCCATTTTCTTGAGATTTATCAATTGGATAAAGAAGGTGTTGCTCCTTGTATCCTCATAGTGTGTTATCATTTAGTCAGTGAAAATTTTCCAAGTGACAAGTGATTTGCGAGAACAAAACCATCGATACCATACAAATTGATTGGGTGCTAAATATAAAGAAGCAATTCATACCTTTTTTGTATGTGGCACATTATGTAGATCAAATAATTTCTCGATATGGAGTATCCATGTGATTGGGTCCTTTCCATCAAACTTCCTCATATAGATCTTAGGAACGTGGTTGGTCTTCAACCAAAAGTTGGAGTTTCTTCATTCTTGATTCATCTTCCTTGTGTCGTCATCATGAATTTCATGGAATACATTTTCACTTTTAGGTGTCCTCTCTATTAGGAATTTTTTCAATCCTTCCATGATCTCCCTTTTTAAACCATCCATCTTAGTATCCATTATTTCCTCCAATTTAGCTTCATTTGAATCCATCATCCCTTGTAGTTCATATTTTTTCATTGTGTTCTTTTGTAATTCATTTATTTCCCTACACATTTCTTCACCTTCATCAAGAGTCCAAGTAGGACTGTCTGGAGGCTTATTTGGTGTATAAGTTTCCCTTTTTGGTGCCATGTTGGCCAGATATCACTTTTAAACCTTGATTTTGAGTTGGTTCTGCTAGACAATATTTCTTCTACTGTATCTCCTAAGTTTCGACCTTTATGGGTATGAAAATTTTTCTTTTTGTAGTTCTCTAATATTTCTTCTATGCAATGCCACAGGTCTGATCAAAATTGGATGTTCCAAGTGGAATCTATGATAACTTCCCCAAATCTTTCTGATTTTTGTCCTTTCCAGGAGATCTCACTTTTATAGCATGCCCCACAAAAAAAATTGATATAAAATTCTAAAAATTGTACCAAAAATACTAGGAACTATCCATTATCAAATGCAACTAGTCTCACTCAATTTGGATACTCTAGGAAGAAGTTATGATTGTTTTTCCCAAAACACATGCTTGAGACTAGTCAATAGGACTAGTCAGAAACCCTATCTTCCACAGGGTGTATCTACAAATTTAAGATGACCCATAAGCGTAATTTTTTGTCACATCTACCTTAATAATTTTTGTGAATAATCTCTGGCTTTTAGGTTTTGAAACGTTATAGAAATTTTCTTATAGCGAAAATTCTGCGATGACTCAATTCAGGATGATTCCATAAGCCTATCTTACACAAGATGTATCTCCAAAAGTACAAGGCCTGAGAAGCTTAAATTTTAACCCAAAGTACCTTGATCTATCTACTAAAACATCCTAGAAAAAACCTTATAGTGAAAATTCCAAGGTGTGTCAGATGTAGCTGCGAAACCCAAAGACCTTGAGCTCTGATACCATATCTTAAGAAGCAAATATCAATATAGCATATAAAAACCCTAGAATAAGTACACAATGCCTTGAAAAAGAGAGAATTTCAGATAATAAGCCTCTTCAAGGGGGAAACCTCCTTATACACCACATAAATGTCCAAGTACAAGATGATTCCAAATGAAAATGTATCCTTGATATATATAGGAGACTAGGAGGTACAATTACAACTAATGGACCAAATCCGACATAAATACAATAACATTACTAATGCAATATTCCCTAATTAAGAGGTATTGTTGTTATAACCCTAATTTTCACCAGACATGCTTACCTGGCATCATGCCATCTCAGATTCCTTCTTTGCCAAAGCACTGTTGAACAACTCTTCTTAAAAACCTATTTTATAAAGGCTCATGTGCCCTGCTCCAATACTGCATGCATGCACATGCTAGCTGACCCAAAACAACCTGCGTGTACCTACAAAATCACGAAAAAAGGAAAGTTGTTGACGGAACACACATCTTTGGGTGAGTTAACTAAACCTTTCTGCCATGCATGGCCGAGGGCTCGACCAAATACCTATCTTCTTCTAGCCTATAAAAGAAGGGTTAGGGGTCCCATTTGGAAGAGGAGAATCATAGTAAAGAAACTATACCCGATCGTGCATTCCCTTTGTCCCAATCCTTTAGCCATCCTTGTGCAAAGAGAAAGATAGAGAAAAGAAGTTGGAGGATAGTTGAAGAGGAGCCCCAGACCAATTTTGTGGAGCAGTGGTCGGCTTCATCATTGTAAGTTGATTTGTTGAAGTTAATAATAAAGAAGTACTTTTCCTGTCCCGACATATGAGCTTTTCATGGTTGATTGCATACTTGTTTATTGAATCTCTAACCCATTAATCTATATATCAAATGCATCTGGAGTTTTTTATTTGTCTTGTGTGAATGCAGGTCAGCCTTGGGAGGAGATTTGTAGTCAAAGAGTGATCAAGCATGAGGAAGGATCGATATCAAACACCTAAAATAAGGTATGCTCACTTAATCTTCTTAACTATGTATTTTCTTAAGAATAATGGGGATTAGGTCTGGGACGATGGTAGAAAGTAGAAATCTTAGGTCTTTTCTGCATGCATAATTAAACCCTAAGTGCTAGTCCATAGAGGGATTTCCCACTCATAATAGAATTTGGTGACCATACTGGGTATTATCTAGGGTTTCTGGGAATGTTTTGTCTAGGGTATTTTTAAGAACTGGTTTCATTTCCTGTTTTTAAATTTTCTGCAAAAGTTTGAGCTAACAGAGATTTCGGTCTTCCATACCAGTTATCTATGTTTCTTTGCTTGAACGTATTTTTTTTCTAAGACCCACAGAGGTACATGCGGCCTGTATAAGGTCTGCATGCGTGCACCTGTGCCCTACATTCTCACAGCCTGCGTGTACAAGGTAGCTGAGGAAGTGTCAGTCGCGTGTATGATTCCAGAAAATTTCTTTTAGAGAGGTAGTCATCTTCTTCCCTATCATAATAATCCTTCTCAGGGGTTTTCTGGAACTCTTTCTAGTCTTTGTTGTTTGCAGTCTATAGCTTAGTTTTTACGTCAGATTGGTTTGTGCCATGAAATTTTCCTTCAATTGTTTTCTTTTTTGTCAAAGTAAGTTTTTGAGTCTTCAAGAGATTCTGGTTCTCAATACCAGTAGTCTCTGCCAGTGTTTGATTATTTGTCTTTTCATTTTTGAAGATTTGTAGAGGTACACGCAGCCTGCATAAGGTCTCCATGCGTGTACACATTCTCTATCCTTACATAGCTCGCGTGCACACTCTTTATGTTGAACTGTTAGTAGCATGCATGTTGAGGAAATTTTTGTTTAAGGAGAGGTAGTCATCCTCTTCCTTATCAAAAGTTATACCTCTCAGGCATTTCCTTGATTTAATATTGGTCTCTGTCATAACAGTCTTAGCCTAGGTTTGGACTCTGTTATAGATTTCTTTTTCATTTAGAATATTTCTTGTGTTTCCTAGATTTTTTAACTTATTTTAGCTTGAAATTTTCAGAAACATGAGTTGCATTTTGGCCATGAATCGTGCCAAAATCGTGCATTCATCAGTTTCTTTTAGAATATTTTGTTATTTATTCTTTGATTGGAAGAAAAAATAAAAAAAAAACTTAGTTTGTTAGATCTCTTTCTTTCTTGGCATTGGCTTTGCATTGTTATTTGAAAAAGAAAAAGAAAGTAACATAATGTTTTGTTTTCTTCTAATCTTAAAAACATTTCAAAAAGAAAAAAATAAGAAATATAATAATTCTTTGCTAGTGTTCATATAAGTTTCATCATTTTTCGTAAGAGTCTTAACAAAATCATTTTCACTACCACACCTTTTGAGTAAATAAAGCCTTAAAAAGAATGCTAATTAAAAACAACTAGACTTTTATGTTTGTAGGGTCAACCAACTAGTTTAGGGTTAGGGCCTTGAATTAGGTTGGAGAGGAAACTCTTCAAGGCCATTGAATCAAACATTGGAGTGTGAGTTAGGGAGTTTTAAATTCTAGTATCGTGAAAGCTATCTGGGACCCCCCTCTAACACATGGGTTAAACACGAGGTTGTGTGCGGAAAGGTAGCAGAGATAACCCCTCCAAAGCCAGACCAATCATAGTGGAGAACACATATAGAGGGCTTGTCTTGGGATTCCATCGATCGCATTTTCCATGGATCTTTGTGGGTCTTGAATCCATTTGCGGTCTTCATTTTTCTTTCGGACCACTTTCCTTTGATACCCTTGATAGGTTTTGGGATCGATACCCTGCTCATTGTGGTCTACCCAACTTTCGACTATACCCGCCTGGTGACTGTTCGCGTGATGGCAACCTAGTTGCCTATCTTTTCTAGAGACATACACAGGTGACTGTGGGGGTATACCACAATACCTAGGATAGACATCAGGCCACGCTCTATAGAGTATACCCAAAGGGTGCTTCCATGTTCGAGTTGCACTTGCACTGGTAATTTTCTCTAGTGCTGGTTGTTGTAACTGTTCTTCCAACTAGTTAGTTGTTTGCTTGATTTGCCTTTAGTAACTTTTAGTGTGTGCTCTATTCTCCCTAGTTTTCCATTGTGAGTTAGTTATTCATATCTTTGGGTCTCTAACCTAGGGTGGTAGACTGCCCACTCCGCTGGTCGTGAGGAATTTTTGGTCTTACGCTTCGAAACGTTGAGCCGCCTCTTTATAGGCATTGTTTTGATACCACTAGTTTTCCAGAGTCAGTGCATGAGACTTTTACAAACTTGAAAGATACCACAAGGGGAGAACCTATGCATAGGATATTCATGGATAATTTTCCCAACCATACCAACCAAGGAAACCCTTTGCAAGGGGATTCTTGTGTGTTTCCCTTCTTCGAAAATGTTGGTGTCCCTTTGATGGCCACTTTGTACATTCCTAGGCTGAATGTGGGATTACCTGTTTGGTTGGGTACCATTCCAAATGTCCCAAATTCTCTTGGCGCTTCTCATTTAATCACTTTATGTCCTGGGCACCCTGTTGATGTTTCTTCATCAGCAAAGTCTTCTCCTCCTCCTTCTCCCACCTCTAGTGAAAGTACAGTTACTAGTAACTAGAAGTCTAAACAAAATAGAAAGAGGAAGAATAGGAAGAAGAAATCACCAACCTCTGCGAGTCATGTTGGAGATAGGTCGATGACCTCTACAAGTCACATTGAAGAAAAACACCTAGCCTCTACAAGTTATGCTAGGGGCACACTCCCACCCTCTGCAAGTCATGCTGGGGGAAACAGTCAAGTCACTACTAGTCATACTGGTAATAGGTCTATAGCCTCTGCAAGTCATGTTATCGACCCATTACTAACCTCTGCAAGTCATGTTGGAGATGTGCAACCAACCACTGCTAGTCATGTTGGGGGCATTAATTCTGTTGAGAAACCTAGACGGATAGGACGTAAGCCTAAGTTCCCTTGTAAGCTTTGAAAGGGAGATCACCTTAGTCATTTGTGCCCTAGCATTCTATAGGTACAAATTTTGTGATCCCTGTCTACAAGCTCTTTTGATTCTGAGTCTTTTGAGGTTTCCTTATAGTCTATTCAACCATTGGTTGAGAAACTGGTCACGTTGTTTCAGTCATCGAATGATCCCACTCCTCTTTTGAGGGGTGAGGCGCCTTTAGATCTTGTATTCTCTCAGCCTATTTAACCAGTGGTTGAGAAAGCGATTATGTCGATGTAGTCATCGGCTGATCCCACTTCTCTTTTATGGGGTGAGGTGCCTTTAGACCATGTAGTCTCTTAGCCTATTTAGCCATTGGTTGAGAAATTGATCATGCCAATGTAGTCTTTGGCTAATCCAACTACTCTCTTGGGGAGTGAAGTGTCTACCAACCATGATTTTAGCGTTTCCAGTTCAATACTTTTAGAACAAGGGGGCATTCCGCTCATTCCAAGCACACCCCCTCCAAGCCCTAGGATGGTTTCCTTTGATTGGAATGACCTTGTTGAGCCTCGTCTTCCTTCTGCCGCACCTTTTCAAATAAGGGTTGAATTTAATTCAACAAACATTTATCGATGTATTGTGGATGAGGGAGCCTCTGCAAGTATTTTATCCTCCTCAGTTTGGAAAGTATTGGGATCTCCCAAGCTTATGTCTGCTTCGCATGAGCTGTTGGATTTTGACAGACATCCTAGTGAATATTTGGGGATTCTTCCTCAATTTCCTATCTCATTAGGTGGGAATATTGTCCTTGTTGATGTTATAGTGGTGCAAGGCCTGTTAGATTTCAATATGCTTCTCGGGCATAATTATGCATATGTTATGAATGTTGTAGTGTCTATGCTCTTTCGGGTGATGCATTTCCCTAAGAATGGAAGCATTGTCACTATTGATCAGATGGCATCTAATAATCACCATCCTAATTCAACATTATTTCAGACTACCCCTTTATATGTTCCTAGCATTCATGTAGACTCTACCCCACCATTGGTTAATTATGTGGCATCTTATCCTTGGTGTTCAATTGCTTCTGAGTAGGAACTTGTGCAATCATATTTGCCTTCTCAAGACATGGAATCAACAATTGATCCTTTGGTTTATCCAATGGGGGCATGGGAGCCCTTGTTTCCCCCTCTTGGTCCAAGTAGGCTTGTCATTCAGTTCTTCGTTTTCATCTTGCTATATCTTCATTAATGGAAGAGATATATTTATAGGGAGGAAAATGTTGGTACCATAAACCATTTGGAAAGGAGACATACCTATTGATTTCTTAGCACCAATTTTGGTTTTCCCATAAGGTGTACTTTAGGTGAACATGCCAAGCCTTCTTATTTTCTGTTAATACTTTCTTCATTATATTCATCAAAATTTTATTGGATGATTCGACCAACCCATTTCCATAAGGGTAATAGGTTGTTGAATTCCCTAGAACAATATTGTATTTTTGACAAAAGCTTATCATTTCCATAGATTTGAATGCTTGGGAATTGTCTGTAACTATTTTCTGGGAGCAACCAAATATGGATAAGATGTTCCCCTCCAAAAATTTTACAACTACCAAATCTAAGGCATTCTGAGTTGGAATGGCCTAAACCCATTTCTTGAAATAATCGGTAGCAGTTAAAATCCATTTAAGTTGAGCGCTTAACTGTGGGTGGTGTTAGCACTACATAAATCTATTCAGCTGATAACCTTTTCAACCAACTTTGAGACCTGAAACTAGCCTTTCGGATCTGGAGAAGGCTCTGGAGAGAGACATTGTCTCAATGTGGGATATGGCTTTAAAGCAATGGCTAGATTTAACACCTTAGAAATAATGGGTTATGGTTATATTGGCATAAGAATGTAAGACTTGGGATATGGATTTGATTCAAGAAATAATAGAAACAAATGACTCAGTGACTAAACTTTGAGAGGATAAGTCTAAGAAAGAAATAGTATTCAGTGCAAAATCATAATGTGTGGAGAAGAGAAAACACAGGAATTAACTCAGAGCACCATTGCAAAAGAATTCAGAGTTAACTTTAAGAGGAAAAATGTTTTTTCTAAATGGTGCAAACAAGGGGCATTGCACAGTGAATCCATAGGTTCAAAATTTCATTCTGATTTAGAAAGAAAAATATATGAGTAAAGAAAATATGAATCACATATGTAAAGAAGGGAAAATAATACATCCAACTGCTACAATTATAATCGTTTCATCAAAGTTACAGGACTTTTGCATTAAGTTTTGCTTGAAATCAAATTACATACAATAACTACTTTCTATACTAATTTTTCCAACCAACCTAGCTTACAATGAAAATATAAAATATATAGGTGAGGGCACCACTTGGACTACCCTTCTCTTTTAACTGATATCTCTAAAAACTAGGAAACTAACTATTTTGCATTAACAAACTCTCTGCATGACATTTTTCCAAAAATAGACAACATATACATCTGGATACATCATATCTATTTGTAATCTGCAATAGGGATCCAGTCATCGGTCAGGTCTCGTCATGAGAGAGTGATGTGTCAATGTGTTCCTTCGATCAGATGTCTGAACATACAGGTGTTTTTCGGAGTCTCGTTATCTTCTGTAACGACTTTGATTTCTGTCACATGTTGATTTGTTGGGGAAAATGTGTGCGACAAGTGGTTGTTGACTGCCATGGATGTTATCAAAGTGAGAAAATATTTAGGGTGCCATGTATTTCAAAACTATCAATATTTATCTTCTGTTTTTGGAGACAGGAATGAACTCAGCCAATCTTGTTTCTTTTGTTTGATGGCGAGAGCTGCGCAGGTCGCTTCACATTTTATGGAATGTCTTGCATGCCTTTCTTCTGATAGCCTTTGTGCTTTACGAAGCTATAAAATAGTGTCATGTGCCTCTCTGAGATATATTTTTAGCCATGACACATTCCCTTCACGGCCTTGTTCTATTGACATTTCCAAGGTCTTTGTCGCTAGTTGTTGTCTCAACTCCTTGTTATCCTGGTAAAGTTTGGCGATAGCTAGTTTCTCCTCATTCAACTACTGAGATGGATTTTTATCATTTTTACCCATGGAATCCATCCTCTTTGTTATACTCCTACTTTCTCAGCCTATAACTTCCACAGGCTCTAGTCAGACAACATGCATAAGTAATTTTTTAGTGAATGATCTAACGCACGGCTCGTCTTGGACTCATGTTTCCATGACTTTTTTATTCTTCCTTGGCCTACCCCTACTCTGAGGTATTTGATGTTGGGGAGAAAGGGATCCTAATATCCTTCGTTCCTGCCCGAGTCCCTCCGTTTCAGGTTTTGTGCAGTGTGATATCATTGTTTCTGTAGGTAAAGGGAAAAATCCCTTTGGTTCTTCGGGGATGCTTGTTGCAAATGAGAATGAATCCCAGTCCTTTTGGGGATGGGGCCTGTAAATTATAATACTTCGTGCACCCTTTCATATGTTTTTGTAGGTTTCCATGGCACGACCAATAATTATCCTATGCGAGGTGGATCCAGTAAATGCACAAGGAAAAAAATTTGATCAACCTGAGCTTACGAGAAAAACTGCAAACAATACATGGACCTGGTTTCACGAATAAAATGGGTGTTGAGAATATGAAATTTATAATAGATTAGGAAGAAGGAGGAATTGTGCCAAATAAAACTGTTTTCATGGCAACTGGATGTTTCGAATAGAATTGTAGATTTTCCATGGCACATCCCTGCTTGTAAGGTACAGGCGATAAGGGCTAAAGGGCATACATGATACAAATGCTCCAATTTTTCATTCCCTCGACTCTCATGATGAGATTATAATAGTTCCTAGACTTGCCGACACAACTTCCATTAACTACTTGACTCGAACTGGGGCATGTAGAGACTACCTTTTAACATGACCCGACTCTCTGGGAGCAACATACTCGTACCATTTACGCATGTCTCAACTCTAACATACCTTCCCATTTCCAAGGGCCAACCGACCACTTGTTGACTTCGACCCTTTCATTGCTATGTACCTGACTTCACATGTTTTTACACATGGGCCATAACTTGGCTAAAAATAGACTGTAATTGAAAGAAAAATGGTGGCATTAACAGCTGGATCCAACGGGGATGTTATCCTCCCTGTGAGGTAGCAAAGAATAGTATACCAGGTGCCTGAGAATTGGGCCTTATTTCAACTCTTCGACACTGCAATATGAAAAACAAGATGCAACCTAAACCTATCGACACAGTTTCTAAAAGACTCAACATAAAACTCAAGGCCTTCACTTCGGGCTTCAATTTTCTGCTGACCTACTAACTCGACTAAAAAATAAAAAGACTATTTACAATGACAAATGACTTAAATGGAATTTATTTCATCAGATAATTTTTGAGGAACCTTCCATTTATAGGTCCCCAACCAACGCACTCCTCATTTAGTTCTTCGAGAAAATAAGCATTATTTCCACGATGTGCACCGATTCTGAATGGACCCATCCACAGATTATCAAACTTTCCATGTTTTCCTTTGTCCTCATTTCTCACATCCCATCTCAACACTAGATCACCCAACCAGAAATCCTCTGGCTTCAAACGCTTGTCGAAGGATTTCTTCATCTTTTTCCGGTGGAGATGTGACTGATTATACACCTGTACTCTCATCTGTTGTGTGTAAACCAGCTGATTTATTCTTCTTTGCACACCATTTGGCTCGAACTCCTGCTCTTCCAACAATTTTATGACGGGCAACCCCAATGTGGTAGGGAAAATTCCATCTGCGCTGTATACAATCTTGAAAGGTGATGTTGATATGGACTTCTTGGTGGTAACCTGATCTTCCCAAAACACATAGATAAGGTTTTTATGACAATCTTTATTATTGTCTTGCAGGAGCCTTTTGATGATCCTGGTCAGGACTTTATTTGAGGATTTTTCTAACTCGTTTCCTTGTGGTAAGTACGTCATAGAATGCCCCAGGTTTATATTGTATTCCTGAAAAAAAATTTCCATCCTCTTAGACTTGAATGTTGTTGCATTGTCTGTTATGATCTTGACGGGACATTCAAATATCTATAAGATGTTTGTCTCCATAAATTGGATGATGACTGCATCAGTCACTTGCTTCGTGGGGTTTGCTTCTATCCATTTCGTGAAGTAGTTGGCAGCGATGAGTATCCATTTATGCTACGCCGAGGATGGAGGATTTATTTTCCATATGAAATCCAAACCCCATTGCATGAAGGGTGCTTCGACTGAGATTGGCTTTAGCAGAAGGGGCTGTAACTTTCTTCTCCCATTGAAAATATGACATTCATGGTAGCTAGAGACTTCTTTGTACATGCCTGTGAAAATTGTAGGCCAATAGTAACCCTCTCTTACAATTTTCTGCATAGTGGTTTTCCAATAATGGTGTCCCCCGTAGTCTCCCTTCTGAAATTCTTTTGTGGCTCTCTTCACATCATTTTCTAGCAAACAACTCAACAACATTCCCCCAGGATCTTTCTAGTAGAGTGAGTTATCTAGGATGCAGAACTTAACCACTTTAATCTTGAGAAATATGGCCTTAGTCTTACTTACACCCGGAGGGGCCTGAAGATTCTTCAACACATAGATGATCTCTTCATACAACGGTGAATCGACAAACTCTTAGGACACCTGCGCAGTGATTTCTTCCTAAGGACTTTCTAACAGATTGACAATGAAATTCATTCCCACAACGTTGTAATACAACTACACCATTAGCTTCGTAATGCCCCGACCTTTAATTAGTTTAGTCAGCTTAATTTCCAGGTCATATTCCAGTATGGCCTCTATCCACTTGCCTCTCCTTCCTTCGGGATCAGGATGAATCAAGATATCCTTTACTGAGTTGTTGGGAACATAAGCAATGATGTGGGAATGCAATATGTACATCTTGAACTCCTTCAAATATTTCACCAAAGAATATGTTTTTTCTGCATAATTTCACTCCTGAGAGGAGCATCCTACAACATCTTGTTGAAGTAATCTATGGGCTTCTCAAAGTTTTTCTTGGTTTTTTGTAGCAACATGTCGGCAATCATATTCTCTAAGGTGAATGAAAATAGGATGAAATCTTTGGTTAAATCTAGACTGGATAGCATAGGATATCTAGTCAATGCCACCTTGATATCTTCAAATGACTTCTTAGCTTCCGTCTTCCACTTGATTTCATTTCCCTTTCTAATCATGCAGGTGATATGCTTTATAATCTCTGCCAGGTTTAGGATGAATCTCCTCAAGAAGTTTACTTTTCCTAGGAAGGATTGCACTTCTTTTTTACTCCGCAAAGTGTCGATCTTCACGATTCCTTTAACCCTTCTGGGCTCTATCTTAATTCCTTCCTTCGAGATAATGTGTCCCAAAAATTTCCCTTCTTCCACCCTGAAATGTGATTTCTTTGGATTTAGCGATATGCCAAACTTCCTACACTTATGGAAAAATTTCTTGAGATGCTCGAGGTGTTGTTCATCGAAGGTAGAGTATAACATGATGTCATCCAGATAGATCACAATGAACTTGTTTTTTTCATCGACAAAATTGATGTCCATTTCCCTCTGGAAAGTGGCTCCAGCGTTCATCACGTTGAAAGGCATCTTGGCATACATGAATTTTCCCCATGGAGTTGTGAAAGTTGTTTTTTCTCTGTCATATGGGTGGACCATGATCTGATTATACCCCAAAAAACCATCCAGCATGAACATCTTCTCGGACCCCACCACCTTTTGCAGGATATAGTCCATTTTAGGAAGGGGGTAGTGATCCTTGAGGGCCACTTTGTTTGAATTTCAGAATTCTACACACAGTCTTATCTCACCGCTCTTCTTTCTTACAAGCACCAAATTAGCTACCCATTTCGAGAACCACAAAGAAATGATAATTTTAGCGTCAAAAGTTTTCTTTACCTCTTTTTTGATCAATGGCAGTAACAGGGGATTTATCCGTTTCATCTTTTGTTTGAAAAGTTTTTGATATTCTTTGAGAGGGATAACATGATGGATTACTTTAGTGTCATACACCTTCAAATCATCATAGATCCACGTGAAAACGTCTGGGAAATCCTTCACGAGCTTGACGTAGTCTTGTTTGACTATGGAATGAGTGTTTTCGATAATTTTATCATTTTCGAGTTCTCCTCAGTTCCGATGTTGTAGTCTTCCACATCCTCTTCACTTGGAGTGATCTTGGGATTTTTAACCATGTCATTTTCGTCAAACAACTTTTCCAGTGACACTAAACCCTTCAGAATGATGTTATTTTTTAGTTGTATTGTGTCCCTTCCCTCTATATGGTTTTGGAAAGGGTCATCATTACTGCGAGCATCCACGGTCCCATCTTCATCGCAACAACATTCGTCATCAACATTTGTATTAGATAACTTGTCACTCATCTAAAGAAATATTTCTACCTGATTTTTGTCCTCAAACACCTGCTAGTATTTTATATTATCAGGCACTACCATCCTGTGTTTGACTTCAATCTTGTATTTCTTATTTGGGAAGATGGGGATTTTAAAAACTGAGGACAAGGTGGCCAATGCATCAATGATATGATTTTTCTCTCTTGGGATAGCAGATAAGTCATACTCTAAAAATTCCTCGAGGAGGTCCGATGCCAAGTTTCTTAACGCTCTCAGCCTAGGGTGTTTTGTTTGATATATGCCTTTAATATGGTTTATGACCATTTTGGAGTCTCTGCACACTGCTATCCTTTTTGCACCTAATTATTTCAACACTTTCAGGCCCAGAATCAGTGCCTCATACTCGGCCATGTAGTTTGTACATTCAAACACGAGCTTGTATGAGCACAACTTTGTGCCCAGTTTAGGGAGGCTTACCCATACATTTTCCCCAACCCATTCATTGTTGACCACGTCTTTGAAGCTTGTGTTCCACATCCCACTTTATATGCGTTCTTTTGGTTCAGTGCACTCTATTGTTTCCCATGTGGTTTCCTCGTCCACTATCATGACGGTTGTCGACTCTTCCTATTCAAAACTCAAGTAATTGTAGAATATGGAAGAACCAACTTCGGTGTCAATGGAGTATCTAGGGTTTTTGTTTGGTTGTGTTTTGTTTCTCACCATGTATTTCAGTATCATTTCTCTGTACAACTCTTTATCCTAGACAAGAATAGGAATGGTGGCATATGACATGTCCATTTGCAGGGTCCCCTTTAACTTTGCAGCCCACGATCTGGACAACAAAATGCCAAACTTAGGGGGTATGTCTACCACGACCACATCCATAACTATATTATTTGAAGGAATTTGAGCCAATGACATGACCAATTCCTTGATGAGACCCAACCACTTGACTTTCCTCGAATCAAAAGAGAAAAGGTCCTTGTAAGGCATGATGATATCCAAACCCAATTCATCCATGATCACCTTTGGCATGAGGTTGTGTGATGTGTCAAAATACAACATGGTGTTATGCAGGGTCATGTCATGGATTTTCAGACTGACGTAGAACGTAGGGATGTCCTCAATATAACTTGTCACTTTAATGCGTGGACCAAAAAGGATAGCATGGTGATCATCTTGGACATTTAAAGTATCGGGGGTCCCTCCCATATTCAACGTTTTAATAATTTGCTCCCGATACTCTCCCTTTATGATAAGCTCATTGAATGGGACATAGATTTTGATTTTATCCATTTGATGCTCAAAGTTAAAAGGGGGACATACTTTCTCTACCTCTTTTCCACCCGCTTCTTGGCTTTCTTCTAGAGTTTTCTTCGATGCCTCCTCCTTCAACTTTGTCTTCTCTGTCGCATCCTTGGTCATGTTTTTCGACCTTAGTCATCTTGTGAAAGGGGTGTCCGCCAGAGGTTTCTTTGTGGGATTTGTCTGCTGAGGCTCGATAGATGCTTACTTTCTCCTAAGGCTATATTTCTTCTGAAATTCCATGATGGCATTCTGATAACCCTTTCTTCACTCTTCCGTTTCCCAGGAAAGTGCATCATCAGTTTCCCCAATCCATGCATCATCCGTCTCCATCATAAAATCATCATTTTTTCTCATGCACTGATCATGCTCGCCCTTGGTTAAAAACACATGCGGGCTCTTGTCATCGCAACTATACATTTGGTCTTCGAACATCTGGTCGAAGTATTTGTTCACATAGTTGTTTTGGAATGGAGGCCTCATATTCTCATCACCTTGATCTCCCTACTCCGTTTGTTCCCTCTTTATGATCTAAGAAACTTGACTCCTCTCAAGGTTCTAATTTATGTGTTGGGGGTCATTCTATTCTCAGGAAGCATGATGGTTTCCCATAGAAATTCTCTCCATCAACTTCTCCATCGTCTTCATCATCAATTCAAACTTATCATCTGAAGACTGAGATTTCCATGGATGTGCATATCCTTGGGGTTTCTTATCGCCTTTTTTGAATCTCTGTTTGATCTTCCCCAACGCGATCATGCTGACTTTGACATTGATAATGTTTCTCATTATTGTGTCTATATTTGTTGATCTTATTTCTCTCAACAGCAAGGTGAAATTGTTGTCTAAAGAGTCTGTGTACCACAATTGTGTAGGCCCAGGGGGTGGCTTGACTTCTACAGAAATAGAGTTATACACCTTCATGAAACGAGATGAGAATTTTTGCACCATCTCCTCCGACGCCCTCTTCCTATTATTGTATGGCGTGAACATTTGCAGAGGGTTCTTATTGTCTCCCTATTTATTAATGAAAGATGTCTCAAATGTGGTGAAGTATCGAATGCTTGCAGGCGGAAGGGATTTGAACCATTTCCTCAGCTCCCCATAAAGGGTCAGGATTTTCTCTAGTATAGATCATCTTCAGAGCCAGGGTTCCTGAACTGTGCTACTTGATGTTACTAGTATTTTTGGTTGGAGTTGCTAGGGTAAATATTTCATCTAGTGTAGGTGTTTGTCCCTCTGTTACCCTCAAGGGTCAAAATTCAATGTTAGTCGTTCTCCCTGGGCTACCCTTCTCTTCTAACTGGTATCTATAAAAACTAGGAAACTGACTGTTCTGCATTAATAGACTCTTCGCATGACGTTTTTCCAAAAATAGAAAACAAATACATCTAGCTACATCATGATTGTTTGTAATCCTCCATGGGGATCTAGTCATCAGTTAGGTCTCATCACAAGGGAGTGATTTGTCAATGTGTTCCTTCGATCAGATGTCTAAATGAGCAAGTGTTTGTTGGAGTCTCGTTATCTGACGTAACAGCTTTGATTTTTACCATGAGCTCATTTTCTAGGGAAAATGTGCACGACAAGTGGTTACTGACTTCCATGGACATTATAAAAGTGAAAAAAGGTTTATGGTGACATATCTTTCAAAACTATCAAGATTTTTCTTCTTTTTGTGGAAACATGAACGAACTCAACTAATCTTGTTTCTTTTGTTCGATGGCGAGAGCTGTGCAGGCCACTTCACATTCTCTAGAATTCCTCGCATGACTTTCTTATGACAGCCTCTATGCTTCACGCAGTTGTACAATGGTGTCCTGTGCCTCTCTAAGTTGTCTTTTTATCCATGCCACATTCCCTTCATGGCCTTGCGTTGCTGACATTTCTAGGGTCTTTGTTGCTAGTTGTTGTCTCAACTCCCTGTTTTCCTAGTAAAGTTCGGCGATATCTAGTTTCACCTACTTCAACTATTGAGATGGATATTTATCATTTGTACCTGCGACATCCATCCTCTTCATTTTTCTCCTACTTTCTCATCTTGTGCCTTCCACGGCCTCCATCCCGACAACACACATAAGTAATTTTTCATCGAATGATCCAGCACACGGCTCATCTTGAACTCAGGTTTACCCAACTTCTTTGTTTTTCCTTGGACTGCCCATCCTCCAAGGTATTTTATGTTGGAGAGATAGGGCTCCTAATGTCCTTCCTTCCTAACTGGGTCCCTCCATTCCAGGTTTTGTACAGTGTGATATCATCGTTTCTGCAGGTAAAAGGAAAACTCCCTTTGGGTCTTCGGGGATGCCTGTTGAAAATGAGAACGAATCCCAATCCTTTTGGTGTTGGTTCCTGGAAATTATGCTACTTCGCACACCCTTTCATATGTTTTGGGAGTTTTCCATGGCACGACCAGTAATTATCATGTGCATGATGGATCCAACAAATGCACAAGGAGAAATATTTGATGAACCTGATCTTACGAGAAAAATTGCAAACAGTACATGGACCTGGTTTCACGAATAAAATGGGTATCATTCATATGAAATTTATAACAGATTGGGTAGAAGGAGGAATCGTGCCAAAGAATAGTGAATTCATCGCGACTAGATGTTTCAAATCAAATTGTAGATTTTCCATGGCAAATCTCCACATGTAAGGTACAGGCGATAAGGGCTACAAGGCATACATGATATGAACACCGTGATTTTTCATTCCCTCGACCCTCATGATGAGCTGATAATAGTTTCTGCACTTGCCGACGCAACTTCCATTAACTACTTGACTCAACCTGGGGAACATAGAGACTACCTTTTAAGAGGGAGGGCCCAAATCTCTAGGAACAATATACATGTACCATTTACATAGGTCTCGACTCTTACATCCCTTCCTATTTGCAAGGGACAACTAGCCACTTGCTAACTTCGACCCTTTCATTTCTACGTACCTGACATCACATGTTTTGACACATGTGTCATAACTTGACTGAAAACCAACTCTAATTGAAAGAAAAATGGCGTCACTAACAGGTGGATTTCTCTGATGAAGTCTAGACCCCATTGTTGAAAAGGAGCCTCTGTTTTGACTAGGACTAAAGGTAGTTTCGGGAGTTTTTTCTTACCAAAGAATAGTTGGAAAGGGTTGCAGGCTCTGACCTTAGCATTCACATCAGTCAATAACTTTGGCCAATAATATCCTTATATTATGATGTTGTAGGTCGTGGCCCTCCAGGAATGATTTCCTCCACACACTCCTTTCTGAAATTCATTTATGATATTCTCTGTTTTAGGTTCTGTTAAAACATGTAGAAAGAAACATGCAGGATATTTCCAGTACAATTGACTTTAAATAATACAATATTTAACTGCATGTAGCTTCAACTTTCTTTCTTTGGATGGAGTCATGTCACTCGAGCACTGACGGGTGAGGAGATATGAAACGATGTCACGATACCAATTAGAGGAAGAAAATTTATCCTCGATTTGGACTGTAGAAGTTTGATCATCAAGTTCTCCTATGTCTGGAATATATCCGTGTGATTCAACATGATTTATCCCAAGTGCTTTGAAATTTGACTCTACTAACAATTTCTCCAGACCCTGACCTTTGACTAGCTTGGTTAGTTTTACTTCTAGATCAAACTCCTGAATTTTGTCTAACCACTGACCTCTCCTACCATCATTGTTCAGTTGTAGATCAATATATATTTGACTGATCTTGTTGGCACATAAGCAATTATCCTGGAATGCAGTACATATGTACTGAAATATTTGAGATCTTTCACCATCGCGTAAGCTTGTTTTTCTAGTATATCAGATCTTAATTCGACGTCTCAGAGACTTCTAGTTAAAAAGGCTATCGTCTTCTTGAAACCTCCTTTGTTCTTTTGCAGGAGTACAACTATGATAGTATGTTCTAATGTGAAAGAAAATATCAAAAATTATTTAGTATATTTAGGACTAGATAATGCTGGAGCTTCTCTTATAGATTTCTTAACTCACTCAAATGATGATTTAGATTCGGTAGTCCATTTTATCTCACTACCTTTCTTCAACATATCTATGATTAATTTGACAATTTCAACAATGTTAGGGATGAACCTTCTCAAAAAATTTATCTTCCCTAAAAAAGATTGGATTTATTTTTTATTTCTAGGAATGTTTATTGTGTCAATAGCCTCAATTCATTTGGGGTCAACTTTGATTCCATCTTTCGAAACTATATGACCCGGAAGCTTACCTTATTGCATTGAAAAATGAGACTTCTTAGGGTTTAGAGACAAACCAAATTTTCTGCATTTTTCAAAGGTTTATTTGAGATGAACTAGATGTTTTTCATTTGAATTCGAGAACACTATTAGATCATCTAAGTAAGTAACAACAAATTTATCTCTCTCACCAATGAAAGCTATATCCATCACTCTTTGGAAAGTGGCTCCTGCATTCATCAAACCAAATGGAATTTTATCATACATGAAATTTCCCCAGGGAGTGGTGAATGCAGTTTTTTCATTATCATCTTCGTGGACAACAATTTGGTTGTATCTAGAAAAACCATCAATAATAGACATTCCATTAGTGCCAACTAATTTTTTCAGGACATGATCCATTTTTGGCAGTGATTAGTTGTCTTTTAGAGATGACCATTTAAATTTCTGAAATCTACACAAAGCCTTATTTCTCCACTTTTCTTCTTGACAGGTACCAAATTTTCTACCCATTGAGAATACCTAAGTGGGATGATAATATTTACGTCGAGAAGTTTCTTGACTCCTCTTTCTTTACTAGAAAGAGGATAGGATTGATCTATCTTAGCTTCTATATAAAAGGTTTTATACCATGCTTCAAAGGAATCTTATGTTCAATTACATAGGTATCATAAGTTTTTAAATCATCATAGGACCATGCAAATATGTCCTTATATTGTTTAAGAAATTTGACATATTTAATCTTCACCTGGGATGGAAGGTATTTAGATAACTTGACTATATTAGGATCTTCTTTAGTTTCTATATCGCAGTCTTCTACCTCCTCGAGCTGAGGTTGTAGGGTATATTTTAAGGGTATATCATCTTGGTCAAACAATATCTCTAAGGGTATCAGACCTCTAGGCATCTGATTGTTCTTAAGTACAAGCATTTGGTGATTTGCGATCTTATATTGGAAATTTTCAGGGTCTTCACTTTTCTGCATGATCTAGATAGGATCATTCTGGTTTTCTTGATCTATATGAGTCTCAGAGAATTCATCAACCATTTCTAGAAACTGTTTAATCTACTCGTCATCTTCAAATACTTGCCAGTGTTTCACATTATTTGTAATTGAAGGTATGTGTCTTAGTTATGTATGATACTTCATTTTTAGGACCGTAGGTGACATAAAAATCGCAGTCACTTTGGCCAAGGACTCTTCCTGTTGATTTTCCACTTTGGGAATGTGATGAATGTTAAATGATGAGAATAATATTTCAATCATATCCCAGGCACAATTTTTGTATGACCTTAGCCTTGGATGTTTAGCTTGACATTGTTATTTTACTTTTTTACAATAAGTTCTGCATCACCGTAAACTATTAGATTTTCAATTTTTAGTTTCCTAGAAGATTCTAATTGTTAAGGTCCTAACCTGCACATAGGTAGATCAATATATTCAGATGTAATAAAGGTGAATATTAATAACGCCTTTCAATAAAACAGAATAAGGTGGATGTAAGAAGACCTAATAGAAGCTTCTGCTTCTAGAAGGATCTTCCTCTAGATGCTTCTCTTGATAGACATATTTAGTATAAATAAGGGTTGAGGGTATGAAAACCCTAGCTTGGATATTATTGTAACAGAGTGCTGCTCGATTGGAGGTTGCCCCCTCGAAGAGTCTTGTGAACATTGCTTTCTGAATCAAAGTGTTATTTATATTATTGTTCTTATATCATTTATGTGTTATTGTGGAGATTATGCTGGATATATTACTGTTAATCTTCCATTTCTAGCATTTTATTTATGTTCTACATATTTATTATATCTAGTATCTTCTAAGTGGCATCAAAGCACTTTCCTTGGCAAAAATTGTGGGAATTTTTTTTCCAGGGTAGAGACATATTCCGACATCTTTAAGCCACAGAGATCTGTCATTATGCACATAAACCTGCGGTTGAGGGATTCATACACGCAGAAAATACAAGTGGTTCTTAAGCGCACATTTGTTGGCCACCCTTGTAACCCTTGTTGGTGGCCCTTCGAGTGGTAGCGCATTAGACAACACCTGTGTACGGATCGGCCTAGATTTCCTTAAGCCTCTTTAGATAAACCTATTGGCTACCAGACTACTATAGTGTCACCGAGAACAACACTCAGGAGGATACTCTCTAGTACCTGGGTAGTCGGGTAGTATGGCTAAGTTTACGGTCTATCCTCCTTAGTTAGTGCCCTAAGATATTGGGCCGAGTACTACTATTGGACCCCACATGTATATCAGAGAGCTATAGCATAGGGAAAACCCTTTTTTGTTGAACCCTTGAATACCTAACCCTTGGGGGACAAAAACATAAACAAATTAAAACATACTAGATCTATTGTCACGCAACTGTTTTAGGGTTGCCAAGTAAATACACATTTCTTTATGGTTAAAAATTTGGGGATTTCATCACTGTAGTATTCTTTAGACTGGAGTATAACTCCACAGGTGTTAAAATATATATATATATATATATATATATATATATATATATATATATATATATGTATATATATATATATATATATGGAAATTTTTTTACCATTATTTGAGACCTATTCCATTGGATTCATCTCTCCGCCCTTATCCCATTCATCCATATCATTTTTCAACAAAAATTTTGACCCCACCTGCCCCTTTTCAGTTCACCCATCCTCATGGCCCATACCCATAGCCAAGATCTGGAAACTCACTTCAACACCTTGCAATCTGGTTTCCTCGAGACCCAAAAAGAAGTGAAACAACTCAATGCTATTGTTGCCTCTATCGATTCATCCATCAATACAACCATAAATACAACCATGCAGTCCTCAATGGAGGAAGTCAAATAAGAACTGACCACCCATATTGAATCTATCTTTGCATCCCTCTACACCAAACTGAAGATCCCTACAGAAGACCATTTCTCTGAAGCACCTCCAAAGACCAAAGGCGAACATTCCTCACATTCTCATACCTTTCGGCACCATCACTTTCAACGTGACCTACGCCTTCCGTGGGTGGATGTGATGAAATTTGATGGCTCAGACCCCACTAGTTGGGTAACCCAAATGGAACATTATTTCTCTTTATACGGCACCACAAATGGCTTGGCCAAACTCCGGTATGGTGTTCTCCATCTAGATCAAGAATGTTGGCAATGGTGGTAATGGAGAAAAACTTCCCGTCAAGGGTATATTTCGTGGACCCAATTTGTGACTGAGCTTTATGAATTCTTTGACATGGACACCAACCATTTGGGTCGTTTGACAAAGTTGAAACAATCTAGAATAGTAGAATACTTCATAGCTTCCTTTGATCACCTAGCTTTTCGAATAGAGGGCATGACTGATGCTTTCTTTCGAGAGTGTTTTATCAGTGGCCTGAAGGAGGATATTAGGGCCAATGTCCTCATGGCTCGACCCTCGACTTGGGTGGAGGCTACTAAAAGAGATAAATAAGCAAAACAGGTTGTATCATCTCAAAACTGAAAACCCTCCTTTATATCTCACCCTAAACCTGTCACTCCCACTACTCCCTCCGCCCCATTAAAGATCCCAAAATTGACCAGGGTTGAAATGGCTGAATGCGAACTCAACGACCTTTCTTACAATTGTGATGAAAAATATTTCCCAGGCCACAAGTGCAAGGAAAAAAATATTTTTATGGCCATCTCTGAGGATATTTCAGAAGAGGATGTTGAAACTCCCCTTGTGTTTGAGTCACCTGAAATCACTGACATAACCCCTCCCTCAGACCCTCCCGAAGTAGAACCTGTCATTTCCCTCAATGATCTCACTGGCTTTTCTGCTCCCCAAACCCTCAAGTTAATATGTTACATCAAGCATCAGAAGGTCATCATTCTGGTTGATAGTGGAAGCACCCATAATTTTATTCATCGCCACAATACCCAAGAAATTCATTGCTACATCCATGCTGTCAACAATTTTCAAATCATGATTGCCAATGGTGGTTCCATGAAAAGTGGAAGGCGCTATGAAAATGTGCGTCTCCAAATTGGTGACTACCACCTAAAATCCCATATGTTTTCTATCGACATGGGTGGTTGTGACATTGTGTTGGGTGCAGACTGGCTAAGAAATTTCGGTCCCATTCTCATGGATTTTAAGGCATTAACCATGCAATTCAACCAGAAAGACCACGAATATAAATTCCAAGGAATCACTATTGGTTCACCTGAGGTCATTAGTTCCCATTGCATGGAAAATATGCTCAAAAAAGGTCATTCTAGTGTCATTTCCCAACTCCATGCCATACAAGCAACAGAGACACCCCTGGTCCCGCATGACCTCCAAGCTCTCCTTTCTAAACATCAAATGGTATTTTACACTCCCCAAGGACTCCCTCCTTCCCACGGTGTTCATGATCATTCCATTCCCTTTGTACTTAGAAGCATTCCTCCCAATATCTTTCCATATCGCTACCCCTTTTCACAAAAAAATGAAATTGAGAAATTTGTCTAGGAACTCCTTAATGTAGGCATTATCCGCCCTAGTATGAACCCTTACTCTTATCCTATAGTCATGGTCCTGAAGAAAGAGGGTTCTTGGAGAATGTGTCCTGACTTCCGTACCCTCAACAAACTGACCATTAAAGACAAATTTCCCATTCCTATCATTGATGACATCCTAGATGAATTGAGTGGCACCCAATTCTTTACTAAACTTGATCTTCGCTTGGGCTATCACCAGATACGTATGAAACAGGTAGACATTCCCAAGACAACATTTCACACTCATAAGGGCCACTATGAGTTTTTGGTCATGCCCTTTGGTTTGTGTAATGCCCCCTCCATCTTCCAAAGCCTCATGAATCATGTATTCCATTCCTTTCTACGTCATTTTGTCTTAGTTTTATTTGATGATATCCTCATCTATAGAAAAACCTGGACAAACCATCTTACTCATGTGGATCAAGTTCTTCATCTCCTCTCCCAGCACCAACTTTTCCTAAAACAGTCTAAATGTGCTTTTGGTGCCTCAGAAATAGAATATTTGGGTCATCTGGTTGGCAAGGAAGGCGTCAGGGTGGATCTGAAAAAGATTGAAGCTATGCAAGACTGGCCGCACCCAAGGACTCTCGAAAGCTTTCATGGATTTCTGGGCTTAACAGGGTATTATCACAAGTTTGTTAAGAACTACGGAAAGATTGTATCACCTCTCATTGCCCTCCTCAAAAATAACTCTTTCACTTGGACTCCAACCGCTGCTCAAGATTTTCAAACCTTGAAGATGAACATGTGCACCACTCTAGTCCTATCCCTTCTTGATTTCACAAAGACCTTTGTGTTGGAATGTGATGCCTCACGGAAAGGAATCGACATTGTCCTTATGCAAGAGGATTGACCTTTGGCCTTCACCAGCAAGCAACTATCTGAAAGGAATCTGGGCAAACCCATTTATGAAAAGGAAATGTTGGCTATTCTGCATGTCATTGATCTGTGGTGCCCTTATCTCTTGGGGCAACACTTCCAAATTAAGACTGACCATCAAAGCCTCAAGTACTTTCTGGAACACCACATTTCCTTCCAGGAGCAACAAAAATGGTTGACTAAGCTCTTTGGTTATGATTATGAGATCATTTACAATAAGGGCAAAGACAATGTAGTGGCGGATGCACTCTCCTGAAAATATGAAGAAGAAGGATCCCTTTTTTCTCTTTCCTTCATTATACTCGATTGGCTCCAAGCTGTGTGTCAGGAATGGCTTCAAGATCCCAAAAGTTCGCATTTGATGTAGCAATTGTAGACCAAGGATCCAACTCCCCCAGGGCACTCTTAGCTATAGGATGAGCTTCGATACAAAGGTCGCTTGTATTTAAGTAAACAATCAAGGCTTAAATCCATGGTACTTTCTGAGCTTCATGCTACACCCACAGCGGGGCACTCAGGGTTCACCAAAACATATGATAGGGTCAAACGTTCTTTTTTCAGGGATGGTATGAAACAGGACATTCATAATTTTGTCGTTGAATGTGAGGTGTGTCAATGCAACAAGGGAGAAACAGTCAAATCTTTGGGCACACTACAACCACTTTCAATTCCACCTACTATTTGGAAGGATATCTCTATGGATTTTATTACCGGCTTACCCGAATCAGGGAATAAATCAGTCATAATCGTGGTTGTGGATCAACTTTCCAAGTATTCTCATTTCTGTGCTTTTCAACACCCATTTACTACATCCATGGTGGCTCAATGTTTCATGGACCGGGTCTTCAAGGTTCATGGCATGTTGCACTCTATTGTTTTTGATCGTGACCCAACTTTCACAAGCAATTTTTGGCAAGAACTGTTTAAGCTACAGGGCACCCAATTGCATCTTAGCACAACTTATCATCCGCAGACTGATGGTCAAACGAAAGTTGTCAAAAAGTGTTTGGAAACATATCTGAGGTGTTTTTCCTATGAAAAACAACATCAATGGGCTCAATGGCTACCCCTAACCAAATGGTGGTACAACACTTCCTACCATACAACTACTCGCATGAATCCTTTTTAAGCAGTATATGGACAGAAGCCACCTTCAATTCTCTCATACTTACCAAGTACCTCAAAGATCCAGGCAGTTGAACAAACACTTACAGTTCGAGAGGATATTCTTCATACCCTTAAAAAGAACTTGGTCATGGCACAAAATTGCATGAAGAAACAAGCAGATCAAGGTTGCTCTGAACATCAATTTGCAGAAGGGGATCAGGTGTTTCTGTGACTGCAACCATACAAGCAAACTTCCCTCAAGGCTGAGCATTGTCAGAAGCTAGAGCCCAAATTTTATGGTCCCTATACAGTTCTCAAGCGTGTGGGACAAGTTACATATCAGTTAGCTCTGCCTAGTCAGTCGAAGCTACATCCAATTTTTCATGTTTCATGCTTAAAGAAGGTGATTGGAACTAGGTGCCAAATTCAAACCAACCTTCCTGAGTTAGCTAAAGAAGGATCCATTTGGCTATAGATAGAAGCAGTTTTGGACCAGCGTGAGCGTCACCTGTGTCAGAGAACCATCAAGGAAGTGCTAGTCCAGTAGAAAGATACGACTCCAGCAAATGCCACTTGGGAACCAACTACCATTCTGCAGCAGTTTCAACATCTCAAGCCTTGAGAACATGGTTGTTTTTAAGGGGGCGGAAATGTTAGGGTCCTAACCTACACATAGGTAGATCAATATATTCATATGTAATAAAGGTCAATATTAATAAGGCCTTTCAATAAAATAGAATAAGGTGGATGTAAGAAGACCTAATAGAAGCTTTCACTTCTAGAAGGATCTTCTTCTAGATGCTTCTCTTAATAGTCATATTTAGTATAAATAAGGGTTGAGGGTATGAAAACCCTATCTTGGAGATTATTGTAACAGAGCACTACTCGATTGGAGGTTGCCCCCTCGAAGAGGCCTGTAAACATTGCTTTCTGAATCAAAGTGTTATTTATGTTGTTGTTCTTATATCATTTATGTGTTATTGTGGAAATTATGCTGGATATATTACTGTTATTCTTCCATTTCTAGCATTTTATTTATGTTCTGCATATTTATTATATCTGGTATCTTGCACTAATCCTAAGACACGAGCCTCGTACTCACAGACAATATTTGTATAATCAATTTCTCACTGTAATCTGTATGAAAAGGGGATGATGTACTCATCTCTGGGTGTAACAAATAACACTCAAGCTCCTTCCCCTTCACAAGATGAAGCACCATAAAAAAACATTTTCCATACTCCCTCCCTACATTTTACACTTTTCTTTGGTTTTTGGCACTCAGGGTTCACCAAAAGATATGATAGGGTCAAACGTTCTTTTTTTAGGGATGGTATGAAACAGGACATTCGTAATTTTGTCGTTGAATGTAAGGTGTGTCAATGCAACAAGGGAGAAACAGTCAAATCTTCGGGCACACTACAACCACTTTCAATTCCACCTACTATTTGGAAGGATATCTCTATGGATTTTATTACCGGCATACCCAAATCAGGGAATAAATCAATCATAATCATGGTTGTGGATCGCCTTTCGAAGTATTCTCATTTTTGCAGTCTTCAACACCCATTTATTGAATCCACGGTGGCTCAATGTTTCATGGACCAGGTCTTCAAGCTTCATGGCATGTTGCACTCTATTGTTTTTTATCGTGACCCAACTTTCACAAGCAATTTTTGGCAAGAACTGTTTAAGCTATAGGGCACCCAATTGCATCTCAGCACAACTTATCATCCGAATACTGATGGTCAAACGGAAGTTTTCAAAAAGTGTTTGGAAACATATCTGAGGTGTACAACACCTAACCGATGGCTACCCCTAACTGAATCTTGGTACAACACTTCCTACCATACAACTACTCGCATGACTCCTTTTGAAGCAGTATATGGACAGAAGCCACCTTCAATTCTCTCATACTTACCAAGTACCTCGAAGGTCCAGGCAGTTGACCAAACACTTACAGTTCGAGAGGATATTCTTCATACCCTTAGAGAGAACTTGGTCATGGCACAAAATTTCATGAAGAAACAAGCAAATCAAGGTCGCTCTGAACATCAATTTGCAAAAGGGGATCAGGTGTTTCTGTGACTGCAACCATACAAGCAAACTTCCCTCAAGGCCGAGCATTGTCAGAAGCTAGAGCCCAAATTTTATGGTCCCTATATAGTTCTCAAGCGTGTGGGACAAGTCACATATCAGTTAGCTATGCCTAGTCAGTCGAAGCTACATCGAGTTTTTCATGTTTCATGCTTAAAGAAGGTTATTGGAACTAGGTGCCAAATTCAAACCAACCTTCCCGAGTTAGCTGAAGAAGGATCCTTTTGGCTACAGCTAGAAGAATTTTTGGACCAGCTTGAGCGTCACCTGTGTCAGAGAACCATCAAGGAAGTGCTAGTCCAGTGGAAAGATACGACTCCAGCAGATGCCACTTGGGAACCAACTACCATTCTGCAGTAGTTTCCACATCTCAAGCCTTGAGGACAAGGTTGTTTTTAAGGGGGCCAGAAATGTTAGGGTCCTAACCTACACATAGGTATATCAATATATTCATATGTAATAAAGGTCAATATTAATAAGGCCTTTCAATAAAATAGAATAAGGTGGATGTAAGAAGACCTAATAGAATCTTTAGCTTCTAGAAGGATCTTCTTCTAGATGCTTCTCTTGATAGACATATTTAGTATAAATAAGGGTTGAGGGTATGAAAACCCTATCTTGGAGATTATTGTAACAGAGCGTTGCTCGATTGGAGGTTGCCCCCTTGAAGAGGCCTGTGAACATTTCTTTCTGAATCAAAGTGTTATTTTTGTTGTTGTTCTTATATCATTTATGTGTTATTGTGGAGATTATGCTGGATATATTACTGTTATTCTTCCATTTCTAGCATTTTATTTATGTTCTGCATATTTATTATATCTGGTATCTTGCACTAATCCTAAGACATGAGCCTTGTACTCACAGACATTATTTATATAATCAATTTCCCACTGTAATCTGTATGAAAATGGGTTGACTTACTCATCTCTGGGTGCAACAAATAACCCTCCAGCTCCTTCCCCTTCGCAAGATGAAGCACCATCAAAAAACATTTTCCATACTCCCTCCCTACCTTTTACACTTTTCTTTGGTTTTTGTATTTTTTTGTTTTCTTCTTCTATACATTCTTCAAAATCATCGTGTATTGAAAAAATACAATTTCCTAGATCCTGATCGGCAACATAGACTAGATAATTGTTTGGGTTATGGGGGTTACTTACAGTATATGCCAGACTAGTCTCTCTGTATAGTCGAGTAAATTGTCCACCAAAAATTAGGATCGTAGTGTACGTCATGTCTAGTTGAAGTGATCCTCCTAATTTTGTGCCCCACAACTTGGATAGGAGCATGCCATACTTGGCGGGGACATCAGCAACGACTACATCCATAAGTATACTTTTTATAGGAATATGTGCAAGATTCACTACCAAATCCTTGATCATGTCAAGACACTTAACTTTTCTTGAATCAAACGAGTATAAGTCCTGATAAGGTCTACTTATTTCAAGGCCCATTTTTTCCATAATAACTTTAGGCATTTTTTTTCGTGACAATCCCCAGAGTCTAACATGCAATTATGAAGTAGGTGGTCATGCACAGTTAATGCAATATAAAATAGGGCACTATAATCCTTAGTATTCTCGATGTGCAGACCAAACATAATTGTAGGTCTTTAATCTTGTAAATTGATCGCATCTACGTGACACTCAGCATCAGAAAAATTCATCATTTTAGCAATATGTTTTTTACAAGTTGGATTCTTGGAAAGCTCAACCAGGGGTATGAGGATTTTAATTTTATTTAGTTCATTTTCTAAACTGAAACCTCTAGTTATCTTTTCGATTTATCTAGTTGTAGCTTGTGTTTCGGTATTTTATATTTTCTTTAGTTTGTGTTTCTTTTGTTTCAACTGTTTTTTTCAGGAATCTTGTGTTTTGACTATTTGTTTAGTAGCAACTGCCTCATTCACTTTATTTCTTGATATAATATTTTTTGGTGGAACACTTGTAGTATTAGTTTCTCTGGGCCTTAAATTATACTTATGTTGAAGTTCGACCATTATGGAGTCGTCGATTCCTTGATATGCATACTCTCCTAGATTATTTATACTTTCCTCATTACTGAACAGGGGCTCTAGGTCTAGAGATATTTTGTAATCTTGCCTAGTTAAATGAGATTCTTGGTCATCATCAATAAGGTTGTTTATATCTTCTTCTAGCCCCTCGTAATTATGCATATCATCTCTTATAAAATTTTATGTTTTAAAAAGACTTTGGATTTTTTGGTCTTCATTTTTTACTTGCCTCTGTTGGGTCTGGGGGTTAGGATTTCTCTTGAAATCTTTTCTAGTGAAAGGATCAAGTTTTTTTTGGTATAGTTCCATTCTAGAAATTTTGTTTGAAAAATCTTTGATTATCTTTGCCATGTCATCCATTTTCTCTTCTGTAGACTTCCCAGATCCGAAGGGTCCTGCTTGTTCCATGAAGTGTTTAGGTTCTTTGGTTCTTGTATCAACCTTGGATTTTACTTTACCATATGGCATCATGTTTGATTCGATTTATATGGAATCATATTGCATTCCTGTTAGAGTAGTCGATCTTCTTTCTCTTAGAAGTAGGGAAAAAACAGGGTCAAAAGCCCCTGCGAAAGTTACCTGTGGAGACCGTACTTAATTAAATCCCAAATTTCGTACGATTAAACATATAATTCCTTTCAATTTACATAAATAATTCATTCACCATCATATAAGCATGTTAAATTAATTAAAGAACAACAATTTCATAACAGAATAAGAATTACTTCACAGAATAAAATAAATTACCTCTTCCTAGTGCTAATTCCCCTATTGATCTGGTTGTCCTTTGCTGAAGTTGAAACTATGACAAACACTGACCAAAACCTAGTTTTCCTCCCTATCATCTAGGAGCAACCTGTCCAGCTCCCTAGCTCTAGGATGCTGGAAGGATATCCTGGCCCTCGTGCCCAAAACCCCTAGCAACTCGGTGCCCCCTCCTTCTGATTCACCAAAAACCACCAAAATCAAACTCCCATTGGAAAAATAAGCCCACCAGACATACAGTCTTTTCCCCTCCAATAATTCTACCTCCCCCAAGAAAATAATAATCCCCTCTCTCATAGGACTCTTCCCCATCATATCCTCCTTCACCGACTCTCCTCTCCCTCCTTAATTTCCTTATCTCCCCCTTTATTATCATATCCCCCTTCTTTAATTTCTTATCCCCTTCTTTAATGTCTTATCCCCTTCTTTAATGCCTTATTTCCCCCCCCACATACGTAAAGCATTTAATTAAATAAATTAAAATTATTAAGCCCCTTAAATTTATTACCCATGTCATTGAATGTGATAAGTAATCAATTAATTAATTAATCAAAAGTTATAAACAATTAATTAATAAATAAATATTTAATTAATATTATTAATGCTACTCATTGTTTAATTAAAACCATATTAGGAAAATTAATTATCTAATGAATTTTACTTAATAATCCCTAAGCATATATTCAACTAGGGTTGTTACATACACCCACCCTTCAGGAAACTTCGTCCCGAAGTTAAGGTATCTCATGGTACAAAGGAAAAGAAAAATGGTTCACACATTCATAACAAATAATCGACACTATTAGTAAGTAAGCCAAGAAAACTCATACATACTGGTGTACATGTACAAGAAATGCATGTGTAGCTAGTACATACAAGTCTCATCCATGTACTAATAATCAATAACTATCACCCTTTAGTAATTTAGGTATGCATCCAATCCAATCAACAAGACTGCTCTTTTATAAAAGACAATAAACCAATCAAATGTTTTAGAAATCCTTTAATTACAATTATCTGGTTCAACAGTTTTATTTAGACAACTATGGTTTAGTTATGTAATTATGAATATTCCTATATACAAAGTTTCTTTTTAGAAGGGAAAAACATTAAATTCCACCATCAGACAAATATCCATACTTTCTCAACTATTTCTAGTCATCCTTCCTCCCTAACCTACTTCCATATCCATTCCTATCCTTCCTCTGCTAGACTATCTTGGAGCGCCAACTATATTGACCTAAATCCAAATAGAACCCATAAGAGGAAGTGTCACTATCTCGACCAAGCTTCCCCAACAGGCAATTGACAGTCATCATCACACATCTTGGGGAGCGTGAGCTAACACTGTCCTCCCATGACTTCAAGTTTCGGAGGATACATGGTGGGAAATGTCTCCACCCCTCCTAATCATAACTAGGGTCCACACCCTACAATGGAATATACAGTGGCACCATGTTGCTGGGGGTTTTTTCATCGTTTATTCGGTTTTGGGCAGTCTCATCACCTGAAATATTGCACTGGTCCACATATCATAGCAATGCATCCAAACCAATATAATTTCACATACAAATATTTGTACCATAATGTTTCTCAACTAGTGGTCATGATATCCACTTTCATCATCATTATTCCCTGGCTATTTCATAGCCCATAACCTGCAGATTAGTCTGTAACACAAACTCATACATTTCTATGTATTATGATCATGTAATTGCATACAATCATCATTTCAATTCGGTATCCATGTACCAACAACTTAACATCAATGTTTTCAAGTTAGAAATAGATCTCATAATATCCCATAATTCAATTTTGACCCCCATTCATAAGATTATCATTTACCAAAATAGATTGCATCATATTGTTAGAAAAACAGGACCGCGGAGCAATAAAATAAAACAAATGCAGAAACAAAACACAGAAGACACACAATACAAGAGAGACACAGATTTACGTGGTTCACCCAGTGTGGGCTACGTCCACCAGAGAAATT